>PVJC01012891.1:15953-38988 GCA_004026665.1 Murina feae
TCCTCCTTATTTCCTACTTCTGTTCCATCATCATTCTTCCCATTTTTCTACTACCCTCCTTCCCTTCCCACATTCCTTCTTTCCTTTATCTTTACCCCTGCCCACCCTCCCCTTTTCCTTCCTTCCCACCTTAATTTTTTTCTTCACTTCCTCCCTCTGACCTGCTTTGCTCCCTCCCCCATTCCTTTCTTCTTCCCATTCTTTTAAGCTCTACCAGCTTTCCCTTTACAACTTTTCTTCGCTCCCTCTTTTTCTCTCATCCTACTTTTGCCATACATTCTTCTCTACTTACTTACACTGTTTTAATACCTATCTATCTACCTGCCTAATTATCCACTATCATTTATCTTTTTTTCTTTTCTGACTTCTTCTTTTAAAATCTGTCCCCAGGACACAAATATACTTGATTTTCATTATAGCTCCTACAGTTCATTCATACATCCTCTTTCCTTCTTTAACTCTGCTGTCCACTCTTTTATAAAGTTCTTCCCTCCCTCCTGTAACACCCCTCCCCCATCTGGTTACTTCCCCCAAACTCTCCGGGGTTGCTGCTCCCTCTGCCCCTCCTCCTCCCCTAGTCTCTCAGCCTCCTGGCTCCCACTGGGGTTTACCCCAGCTCTGAAGGGAGACTTTGGGTCCCTCACAGGAGACCCCTGCCCCAGGTGGTGGAGAAAATGGAGCAGGTGAGAGAGGAGGCCCAGGAGGGTGTGTGTGTGTGAGAGAGAGAGAGAGGGAGCAGCAGCCCTCCTTCCCTCCTTAAAGCTTCCATGGGGAAGGGGCATTAACACCCAGCCCAGGGCTCAGCCCCGGCCAGGTGTTCACTGTCCCCCCTTCCCTGGCCTCCCCACCACCATCCTGCTCCCATTTCCTGCCCAGCACACCCGGGCCAGCAAGGGTGGCCAAGGTCCATGCAGCCTGGGCACTGCTGCTGCAAAGCAGGAGCGCCTCCACCTCTGGACCCTCAACCCCTCCATTCGGGACCCGCCAAAGGATGGCAGCAGGTGTCTCCTAGGCTACAGCCAGCATCAGGCTCTGGGCCCGGATCTCTGTTTCCCCTGGACTGCAGGTGGGTGGCTTCTTCGTGTCCCCTGTGAGGCAGTGTGGGCAGCTTCTCCAGCACCTGCGGCCTGTATTATGGGGCAGGTGGCTTTTTGGTCTCCTAGGCTGCAGTCAGCCTCAGGCACTGGGGCCAGTTTCTCAGTCTTCTCGAGGACATGGGATAGGCAGATGTCGGGCAGGTGGCTTCTCCCAGGCTGCAGCCAACGTCAGGCACTGGGCTGGGCTTCTCTGTGTCCCCTGGACCACAGGTGGGAGGCTTCTCCGTCGGCTGCAGCCTGGATCATGGGGCAGGCGGCTTCTTCATCTTCCGGCCAAAGCCAGCCTCAGGCACTGAAGTTGGGCTTCCCTGACTTCTGCGTCTCCAACAGACCTGGAGCCGGACAGAGCCAGGATGCTTGTGTGGTAGCTGTGGCTGCAATGCAAGTATCCTGGCTCTGCCCTCTGCCATCTTGGCTGGGTTAATTTGCATAAAGCTGCTCTAATTGGCTCGGGGGCATGGCTTAGGTGTCTGAGAGTGACAGTTAATTTCCATATTACTCTTTTATTAGAGTAGATTATTATAAATGCTTTAAAATATGATACTATGAATATCTCCCAAAAGAAAGGAATGAGGTGTAAGAAGAATTAATGGAAAAATTGATAAAGGCAGATATAGCTAAACAAACATTGTCATATAAAATAATAATGTTTGATTTATTGAGTTAAAGGATGAAAATAACATACTGAACAAAGGTATATTTTTATAAGAGTGTAATCAAAGTTTATAATACATTCCTTTAATTATTTAGGGGAGATCATAATATTACATTTAGAATAGTAGTAGAATATGTAACTTCCAATATGGAAGACACGAAAAAATTGGAATGATAACATAGAGGAATAATGAGACATTTTGATAAAGGTAGGCACAAGGAGAAAGCAAAGGCTTGTAAACATTGGGACTAGACCGACACAAAAATAAATAAATAAATAATAAACCAGGATGATGGAAACAAGTCCAAGTATATTAATACCAGAATGTCCAGGAAAATACCAAAAAATAAAAGCGAAGCTATTATTAAAACTCAGCTCTGCCAAGGGCTCACAGCATTGAAGAGGAAGTTCTTCCCAAGTATTTATACACAATAAAAATTGTGGTTCAAGTCCCAAATGACAATAGAAACTGACTTTCATTAGACCAGTGGTTCTCAACCTTCCTAATGCCGCGACCCTTTAATACAGTTCCTCATGTTGTGGTGACCGCCAACCATAAAGTTATTTTCATTGCTACGTCATAACTGTAATGTTGCTACTGTTATGAATCATAATGTAAATACCTGATATGCAGGGTGTATTTAGGCAACTTCAGTGAAAGGGTTGTTCGACCGCCAAAGGGGTCGCGACCCACAGGCTGAGAACCGCTGGACTAGACCTTGATTATGAAGCAGGCATTGCTTTCTGTTTAACTGAACTGTGAACCTCGCACCTCTTTGACTAGTGTGCCCATATCGCAAACCGGAATAATGCCCATATTACAGACAAGAAAAATGCCCATAATACAGACCAGAGAAGTAAAGCACAGAATAATCAGGAAATTCGCCCAAGACTCCACCTTGGGGACAGGGTTGGAGGACACAGTTTTAAACCCACACTCTATGCTTGAGTGACCTCTGCTCTACTGCTTCGAACTTGACTTTACTGGGTTGTTGGGAGTTCAAGGCCAGCCCATGCACACAGGGGAGGGCCGTGGGATGGAATCAGAAATAACGCTTCTTTTTAAAAAATTTATTTTATTGATTTTTTTTTTTTTTTTTTTTTTACAGAGAGGAAGGGAGAGAATAGAAAGTTAGAAACATCAATGAGAGAGAAACATCGATCAGCTGCCTCCTGCACACCCTTCACTGGGGATGTGCCCGCAACCAAGGTACATGCCCTTGACCGGAATCAAACCTAGGACCCTTTGGTCTGCAGGCGGACGCTCTATCCACTGAGCTAAACTGGTCAGGGCAGAAATAACATTTCTTGATTCAGTCCAGAAGTTCTGCATAGAAAGAGACACAGAGAAACCAGCTAATGAAGGTACCACAATAAATAAATAAACGACTGAGCTGCAGCTCGTGCCCACCACTGTGCCCAGTGCTGTGTGCTGTGCAACAGACGAGCGAGTCACACACAGACAGTCCTGAGCGTTTCTGCTAGCCCACATTTCTCTGCGTTTAAGGTGATTCTCTAGTGTTCTGCGCAGAAACCCACCATGACCCTCTCTTTCCTTCTGAGCTGAATTTCCAATAGCTCAGCCCATGCTGTGCGTAAAAGTGTGGTAACACAGATAAGCAAAACTTGACCCCTCCCAGTCACTGAGCCTGGACGAAGCCAGACCCAAGGAAGGAGTCATATTCCTTCACATCGCAGACCACTCCTGGGAATCATCACAGGAGGTGGGTGGAAACAGAGCCACTTAACCAGCTTCATTTCCAGTACCACAAAGTCTCGTCTGCATCCTGAACAAGCCTGACAGATACTACAAGAAGGGAAATTGTTTCAAAGACGCATGCGAATTTATCAATGTTCCTAGACAAGCCTGTTCCCATAGGTAGCAATTTAGATGGGCTGGGGTCAAAGCTTCAGGGTTGGAAAAGTGAGGAGGAAAAAAATAAACCAGGAATATAATTTACAGGTGTTTTTTCAAATCACCATTTCCCACCCTTTGTCTCAGATGAATAGGTTCCCCACGGCAGAGGTGATTTTTTTTTCTACTCTTAGCAGACATTCAATTTGAACAGAATTAGGGATTCATGACTGAGAGGTGCTGATAGCTTTTCAGTGGCCCTTGCTCCAGCCCACCCACTGGTGTCTCCGCAGAGCTGCGGTCTCTGCAACATTCCCTTTCTCTGGTCTCTTGGTGGTTCCCCAGGGAACAATCACTACTTCTCTCTACTTCCCTCTGTCTCTCGGCTTTTCCAATAAGCTTATGGTTTGTGGTCCAAGTCAGGTTTACCTCCCAAATTAGTCAAATGATCACTTTCTCAAAAGGAGCTGGCCCTCTGGTCCTCACGAGCACTTTCTGACCTGCCTGAGGGAGGTACGGAGAAGATGGAAGACCCCCGAGAATCAGCTCCTCGAGGCAGGTTTCCCATATCCTTTGGCCGAAGCCCACACTTTTCATATCAATGATTGATCACTTTAAATAATTTTCACTGAATAATTTTAATATAAATAGGAGCTGCCCCATATTGATCAAATATCACCTGCCGGATGCATGGTTAACCTATTACATGTTATTTTATTGAATCCTCACAAACATCTATGATCCCTCCATTCCTCACAGAAGAATTGGAGAACACACATCTTGAAGACATGAACTGGCCCTTCTTCCTGCAGCAGAGAGGTGGGAAAGCCCAGATCCCAACTCAGACTGCACAGTGAGGTGCCCTACTCTTCCCAGTGGGGAGCAGAAGACCTTGCAAGGTTGGATAGTTGGTGTGGGGACCATGTGCCCTGACTGGTTTGACTCAGTTGATAGAACGTCAGCCTGCGGACTCAAGGGTCCCAGGTTCGATTCTGGTCAAGGGCATGTACCTTGGTTGCAGGCACATCCCCAGTGGGAGGTGTGAAGGAGGCAGCTGATCGATGTTTCTCTCTCATCGATGTTTCTAACTCTCTATCCCTCTCCCTTCCTCTCTGTAAAAAAAATCAATAGAATATATTTTTTAAAAATTCTTTTTACTGAGCACTTACTATGTGCCAGCACTGTTCGAGGGTCTCAAATGTGAGGCTGTTGCACAAAAGGACTGCTTCAGCCTGGGAAGAAGGCCTTGTTGCATCCATGCTTGATACACGAGCAAGCTGAGGCTGAGACATGCTAAGAAAAGTGACCAAATCACATAGAGAATCGGTATTACATGTGGCCTGAAGCCCAGGCCTGTCTGATTACAGTGCACATCTCTCATAGTGTGTGGGGCAGGCAGACTCCACATGGCCCCTGGTGGTTCCCATCTCTGCTACTCACACCCTTGTGTTGAATGTGGACCTGACCTGCTCATTCACTTCTAATGATCAGAACATGGCAAAAGTTATGGGATATCACTGCAAAGACTGGCTTACAGAAAGACATGACTTCCTCTCTCTCTCTCTCCCTTTCTCTCTCTCTCTCTCTCTCTCTCTCTCTCTCTCTCTCTCTCTCTCTCTCATTCTGGAGGAAGCAAGCTGCCATGTCATGAGCAGACCTATGGAGAGACTCACAGGGTTACAACAATGATTTCACTAACAGGCAAAGAGGACCTGAGACCTGCTGAGAGCCCCAAGTGATGGATTTTCTAAGACCTGACAGGTGAGTGACTTGGAAGCAGACCCTCCTCCAGTCCAGCCTAGAAGGTTCTGTAGCCCTAGCACCTTGATTACGCCTCATGAGCACTGAAGCAGATGTCCAGCTACCTGTGCTGGATGCCTGATCTAGAGAAACTGAAATAATGTGCATTCATTGTGTGAAACTGCCTCATTTCAACACACAGCAATAGATGCTAATGTTCATGGGGAGGGTGGGGAAGGAAAGACATGGGGCAGCCATGTGTTGGAGAGGGAGCCCATCCTTCCTACTGGAAGCTCTGTATTAAATCCCTTCTGGAACAAGTTGAGCTTTAAATGACTAAGACACACAATGATCAAATGAGTGGATGAATGTCGTCTAGCCACTTGGGTTCACTGGTTTCCTATGGTAATGTCACACCTCTGGAGGAGCTGAGACTTGGGATCAGTCACTTTAATCAATTCTACGTGTTAGTTGAACTTAGCCTCAGAGAACGAAAACTCTGAATTTGGGAGAGAAAAACATCAAAAAGCAGGAAATGTAAAGTTAATACATCGGCTTGCACTACTGTAAGATAGTTATGTTATGTAAGTAATACAATATTCATTGAGCAAATTTAGCATAAATGTTTTACTATTTGCTCAATGCCAGGCCAAAAGTAAGCCACACACAAATGGAAATTCTATTCTCCTTCTACCATGGACTGTGGCTCTGTCCCTCTTGGCAAGTGCAGAGCCTCTTCATGCTGGATCCCAAGCTAGTCAGGCTTCTCACAGAATCAAGGCAGTGAGCCGTCAATGCCTGAGAGAAAAATGGCAAAGAATGAGCAGCCAACCGGGAATGTCTCCCAGCTGATGTCAAGGAGGCAACCAAGATCAATTTTTACAAAAACCAGATGTTAGCATGTTACTCTTTGGTGTGTTATCTTAAAACATGGAAGGGAAACCTTGATGTGTGTATAAAAATATCTAACCAATGGGTTGCTCAACCCGGTTCCCTTGGAGTTCTAGGTAATCACATCGAAGAACAGATAATGTATTTCTATAGCTGTAAAAAGGATTCCCAGACACTGAGTCAGGAGGCCCAACCTCCCAGAGATTAGATCGGGGATGGGGGAAATGAGTGTTCCTTTGACACAGCCATTTCTCTGTGGAAATGTAAAGGCTCTCCTACAGAAACCACGATTTGGGAAGTTAGGTGCTCATTCGAGATTAAAAATACTAGGTTAAGACCCATCTCAGAAAACTACAGACCGTCTAAGACACAGGCTATTTGCAGCCCCGAACACTGTCAGAATCACTTTCATTTATCTTTCCTGCCAACTACCATTTTTCCTTTCAAATCAAAAGCTAAAGTAAGACACACATTTGGGGGAAAGTTGTCAAAATTCATTTTATGAAAATGGGCTACTCAGGAGTATCCTTTGATCAGCAGCAGCATCTTTTGAAATTGAAATTGAATAGATTATATGGTGATCTGTCTCTTCTCTCCTTCTGAGTTCAGCTAGGAATAAATTGGAAATGCATGTGAAATACAAACTGCCTCTTGGTTTGAGCTTCCCTAATATTGGTTTCACCCATCTTTGCACAAGAAATGTCACAAAGCGACTGGCAAATGTGACTCCTTCTTTCAAATGTATGGAATGCTTAGCAATAAAAAATATATATTCCTAAATTATTCATATAAAATTTGCATTTAACCTAAAGACTTTTGGTGTCCAGAACATATGAATTCTAAGACTAACTTACGCCAGACTTCTCATGAATTAGACAGCTGTCTTCAGGTTTAGTAAGTCCAACTCTCGCAGTTAGCAATTAGTGGCCGGGGGGCGGGGGAGGGGGTTTCAAATGAAAGAAACAAATCAAACCAGACAAAACAAAAAAATGAATGAAAATAATTGCAAAGCCTAGGAGGTTGGGCCTCCTGTTCCGCAGAGCTAGCTCTAGGATTCAAGCACTCTTCATCGCAGACCTTCCCCTGTCTCTCCCTCTCCCTCCATCATTTAACTCCCCTCCCTGCTTGACTGTGTTCTATCTTATGGCTACTGGTACTTCAGACTTACACCTTCACACCACTTAGTCTAGTAAAATGGCCAGTCCAGTCCTTCCTCTTAGTAATGTCTGCCAACCTCATGAAATTAAGGCTCACGGGACCCGCTCGGGTTTCCTGCCCATGCATGAACCAAATGGCGGAGGTCTGGGTTAGACCATACTGGCTGGCCAGCCTTGGTTTGGTACCCAGTCTGGGGAGAGAAGGGTCCAGTCGGTCACACCTCAATCACATGGAATGGGACTGAGGACAGCTGGGTCTGCAACAAAAAAAAGAAAAAAAAAAAAGAAAGAAAAAAGGAAGAATGTTCTAGAACAGGAAATAAACACTGAGCAGGAAAATGCAACAGATGTCCCTTCTGCTGCACACCGACCAAAGCGTCTCTTAAGCTGTGTGCACCATTTCATAGAGCCAAAGCGTGTTTTCAACTCCTCATTAGGTTTGAAAATGTTGTAATGCCCTCCCGTTCTTCAAAGTGATGAGAAACTACAAATTAAGAAAAATAATTGGTAGGCGTTTATCGCAGATGGCAGGTTCTGTTCTAAGAGTAGCCTGGTGTGATTTTTATTGCCAACATATATAGTGCCAAGAACTGGACAAATCCCTTAAACTAATTCCTATCACCCATCTGATTGGCAGGGAAAAAAAAACCAATTTAGCCCAAAGCTGTGATGTGCTTGAGGAACTATTGTATGTGTGTTGGGTGTGGGGGAAGAGTCAGATGAATTTTCTGAAACTGCAGTTCTGTGGCTAGAATCCAGGCATGTATATACAGCAAACCCATATATGTCTTTCCAGAAACATTCTTATAATTCCCAGTGTTTGACTTTGAGATACCTGGGCCTGGAAGCACAGGGGATATCCAGGTGACCTTGAAGCTCAGAGACAGTTCACCCTGCACAGCAAAACCTCCATGGCATAACTTAAGGTCTTTGAAATCGCCATTGCAGACAATGCATTTGACTTATGTGGGGGCTTCGAAGCGGAAGAACTAGTCTGGTCTGTAAAATGAGCAGTAAAAGGACCATTGGCAAGGGCTGGTGACAGGCTCTGCCATGGCTTCTTGGTCATGTCTATAATTTAACACCCATCTGCAGAAACAATTACAACTGCGAGGTAACAGATGGCCCTGTCCGTGCCGAGAGAAGAGCGGCTCAGACTAAAACATGACAGTATTAGGAGACAATTAGGTGCAAAAACATTAACTTCAGAAAAGTTAATACACATGCTCTTTTTGCAACTGTGCAGTCCATACAGACATGTGGTGATAGTTATTACTGAGTGCCTACTGGGCATCCAGTACTGAAGTCCTATCAGTTGGTAAGACCTGCTCGGAGAATCCAGGAGCCATGTGAACAGCACAATAACCTCAGGTAGTGATAGGTGTCCTGGAAACAGCGTGCAGGAGAGTGTAGAAGAGAGGCCCTGAGTGTGGGAGTGCTGATGGGAAGAGGCTACTAACATCAGAGTTAGTGACCAGGGGCAGCTTCTGGGATGGAGGGAGATAACAAACAAGAGATGTTCAGAAAATCATTTGAAGGACAGGAAAGAGCAAAGGCCTGAGGGACATGTTAAAGAAAAGAAATGTTTTCTTTCTTTAATTGCCGTTATTTTGAGACAAGAAGAAATATTTGTAATGCATTTTTTTAATTTCTTTTATTTTACTGAAAGCATAAAGCTATCTGCACACATTCGGTCGGGTCTAGTTGGTTGGTGTAACTGGCTTCATTTCTGCCTGAGAATGGAAACTCTCTGATGTCAGGAATTCTTTCTCTCCGTTTGCTAACTGCTCTACTCCTAGACTTTCAAAGTGCTCAGCACACAGTGGGTCTTCATGTTTCTATTGGTTGAATAGATTTTTAGTGTCCAATATTGCAAAGTGATTAAAAAATTAAACTACTTTGTCCATAGACAAAGAACAAAGAGAGACAACCACAGGCAATGCTGCAGGCCTGGTTTAGTGACATGTGGCAGGGTTTCAGGTCCCATTTCTGGTGCTCACCACAGCACTGAGGTTGACCAGAGATGAGCCAAAAAGACCACAGGTACACTGGATATAAATTCCCAAGGAGTGAGTTTTCCAACTGCTGCCCATTCACCGCAAAACATGACGTGTTTGTTTGTTGTTAATCCTCATCTGATGATATTTTTCCCACTGATTTTCTTAGAGAGAATGTAAGGGAAGGAGAGAGGGTGAGAGAGAGAGAGAAACATCAATTTGAGAGAGATACATGGATCAGTTGCCTTCCTCATGCACTTGGACTGGGGGGTGGGGATCCTGCAATGCAGCTATATGCCCTTGACCAGGAATCAAACTCACAACCCCTTGCTCCTTGGGCCAACACTCTAACCACTGACCTAACTGGCCAAGGCTGACTTGTGCTGTTTAACAACGGTTCATTATTTAAGGTCTCACAATGTATTCATTCATTCAACAGGCATTTAAACATCTTCTAAGTGCTGGATCTTTCTAAAAGTTAATGACAATAAAATTCCCTGAACAGAAAAAGTTCACATTCTGATGCAAAAATGAAATTGAATTGTTTGCAGCTTGGCAAATGTGACCCCAATATGTGCTTGGGAGAAACTAGAACCTGTGTAGCCCACCGGTGGTAGCTTTTCAATTGCCCTGGTGCCCCACAAGTCCCCTCTGCCATTGTCACCCAGCCCTGAGGCTGAGCCGGGAAGAAAGAGTAGCTCTTGCTATGCCTCTCCCTTTAATACCCTGGCTTACATCACCATCCAGACACTTTTCCATTAATAACTGATGATCTTGGGTCTGAGGTTGGCTCTTTGAAGATCTATGGGAAAGTCAGGTATGAAAGAAGTGCTCCTGGAATACACCAGTTAGAAGAGTGAGGAATCAAGAAATGGGGCAATATCAAGCAACGTCCCATGTTCAGTCTTGCAGGCAAATCTGAACTCAGTGCCAGTCACTCCAGGGGCCTGTTACAGTGGAGACAAGGCAGCCCAATTCCCATACCATCAGTCATCGGTTGAGGGCTACCTTGAGGGTTTCCCTGTATTCACACAGAGAAGGGCTGGTGGTGGGAAGCTGGTGTGCAGGAACACCATTATGAAATCCATGGGGTTAAGTGCAGAGTGCTGACCAAATCTCCCTCAGCGGTAGTTCTCAAAGTCTGGTTCCCAAACCAACAGCATCTAAGTCATTGGTTACATACGCAAATTATGTGCACTCTGATGCATGCTCAAGTTTAAGAGCTACTGAGCTACAGGAATGCTGACATGCATCAGGCTCGTACCCTTAAACTTGTCCTTGAAGCACACTGAGCTCCAGCTTGGCCCAGTCTCCATCATGGAGAGGTCAAGCAGAGCTATGCCCCATTGAACCCGAACAATAAGTCCTCCTCTAGCTTCCCAGCTTCCAAGCAAGACAGATATTCCACGTCAAACCTGTCTCTAATTTAATACATTTTCCCCTGAATATTTCTAGTGCAAAGTATATTAGGAAGAGCCTTATGAGGACTCCATTTCCACTGCCAACTAAAACAGCATCTCTATGTGCACTGATCCATCTTCCTTGTTCATTATAAAATACTATGTCTGAGTCCAATGGCAGAAGTTAGAATAATGATTGTTAAGGAATTGTGAAAACACCCTGTATCCCCTTTCTAACATAGATTCTTCTCTTTGTAATGAAAACCACATTGAGCAGCAGAGTAACATAGGGATCAGTGGTGAGGACTTATCCTCAGGCAGTGTGGGGATTTGAATCCTGTCTGCCACTGAACAGCTATGGGAACTTGGGTTAGTGACTTAACTTCTCCAAAACTCATCTTCCTTATGGAAGAGAAAAACCACAAGGCCTCCTAGCATGGTTGTTGGAAAGCCCATAGGAGACAATATTTAAAAATCCAAACATAGATCATTGTAAATATCCTAAACATATGTGTTAGTGTCCTTAGTGTTATCATTAATATTGGCATTTGTCATGGACACTGTCATTATCTTCACACAAGTAAAATGGGTTAATATTCGCCCACTGGAAGTTGAGGACAAGGTGATTCTGAATCTTTTGATAGTGGTTGCTAAAGTACTTGTCTTGGGAAGTTTTTCCTGCCCTTTCCTACAATTTTGCAGCAGGTCAATTTTTAAGCAATTACTTTGGACAATTCCTTCCAATTATCTGTGCTTATTTTGTTAGGCTCTTCTTCACAAAGCTCTAACATAGTAGAAAACAGGGCCTAAGGCCTCCAAATTCTTCTCCGGAGAAGAAACCAGAAGAGCAAGCTCCTGTCCTTGGGGAATTCAAAATGGGGTTAACACCTCTTCCCAGGCCACAGTTTCAAGTCCTCAAGGAAGTGAAAATGGGGACAAGCTGTGTATCCACGTTTGTTATAACTGCAAGGATTCTTGAGATTAGCTCAGATGTCAGGTTTCATAATGAAGGGAAACGAGCTCATTTTGACATTTTCCTAATGGAGACACCAGGAAACAGGCTGAGTCTTTGAGTGGCATCGCTGCATTAGCTCATGCCAGGCTGTGATCCCTGCGGGCCTCCCTGTTAATGGGCTTGCTATTACCAGGCTTTGATCTCTGGTGGACTTCCCTCTGCTATTCAGAATGAGACACCTGCATGGCTGTGTGACAGCTCAGCCTGTCCATAATGCACTTAATATTATTTCACCACCCACACCTCATTGAGAAGCGATTTTCCTTCTCTAAAAATAAGGTGCAGTGCTTGGAATTATACTTTTAAGATGACAGTCATCCTGTAATCACTTCTAGGAACCCAGATTTGTAGGACAACATAATGTAATCATTATTATACACTTAGATGCAGGGATGACAAGAGGAGAGGCGACTTTCATCATTCCTGATAGTTTAGCTCCAATATAAGTGGAAATGAATTAAAGGTGAGCCTGAAAGGAAAGCAATTTGGGTCTTTTATCTCAGATCAAGCTAATCTCCAGTAGGAAAGAAAAAAATTACCTAAAAGCTTCAAAAATTAAGGAAATCTTGTTTAATATGCAGGGTGGGGCAAAAGCAGGTATACAGTTGTTCATGTGGAAAACAATACAATAATTACTAACTAATAATAGGAAAATAAACTCTGTTCCTCGTACTCACAACTGTAAACTTACTTTTGCCCCACCCTCTATATTTCATCAAAGCTCTTTCCCCCATCCCACTTCACTTAAAAATAACCCAGGCAAACCTTTTCCCTGCGCTATAAAACATGTAATGACTTCAAAGGAGGCAGTCGTTTTTCCTCCTTTCTGCCCCTTCCACCTGTGTTTTATGTAAGCTGGTATTCACAGGAAGGCACTGCTCTTTATCTCCTGAGGAAGAGACAAGGAAGGTCTTCTTTTATTATTATACTTGTTTCTATTCTTTTTTCTTTTACAACACACAGCACTTCTCTTTGCTGGAGGAGGAGGGGAGCCAGGTGCCCACCACTATTCCATATCTGCTTAAGTCACAGAAGGAGGGAGAAAGGGGAGGAAGAAAAAAGAGAGAGAGGGAGAGGGAGAGAGAGGGGGAGAGAGAGAGAGAGAGAGAGAGAGAGAGAGAGAGAGAGAGAGAGAGAGAGAGAGGCTGTCCAAAAATAAAGCGGATTTGCCTAAAATACAACGCAGTGTTTTATGTGACAGTAAAATTGTAGCCTGGGCTGCTTCCCTGAGGACAGTTCACTTAGAAATAGAGCAGCAGAGCCAGTCAGAAGGAAACATATTTCCATCTTCATTTGAAGGATTAGCACCTTGTTCCTTTTTGTTACAAAATTCAAAATAAAACCAGCTTCCTTGGTTTGCACAAGGCACGAGGGAAGAGCAATGGGATTTAAAGTGCTGCATCCCACTGGTACTAGCCTTGTCTCTATCATCTAACCAGCCCCCTCCACCGGCTAAAAATGACCCAAAGCATCTGCATGGTGGGTTTTCTATTCATGATGCCTGGTTAGGCTTGGGTTTCTGATGTCTCCAGGCAAACAGTGGTATCAGCTTGTGGTGCCTGTGTTTGGACAGCAAAATGCATTACCCCCTGCACAAGCCAAAACATCTGCAAGCAGGAGGCAGCACAACACATCTCAGATTCTCCCCACATCTGTGTTGGTTGGTGTCACCGACAAGTGTGAAGAAACTCAAAGAAACTGGAAAAGAGAATTTTAAATCAAAATATAGAAATATATCAATGACAAAAATAGAATAGGTACAGGGAGAGAAAAGGTATTTGTAGACTCTGAAATGTTCAGTCTCTAACCGCTTGTGGTCATGCTGATCACACAGAATCGTTCTTGCGCCTAAAAATACAGCACTTAGGTGAGCTGCTGATGAGAAAATAACCAACTGGGGGATCTGTTACAAAGCAGATGTTTGGGCTGGTTTGTAGTCCTTCAGCTTCTAGTGGCAGAAACCTAGTGGAACATGATTCAAGTTATTGGAAAGTCCACGGGGTATCTTCCCGCACAGTTGGATTCCAGATAGTTCTCCGTCTTTCAACTCTGGCTTTTCATTATGAGGGCTTTGTTCTTAGAGTCTCTTAATGTGGTGGTAAGTTGCTCACTGGCAGCTGCAACCTTATATCCTATGGGGTAAGCAAACCTATTGGGAAGTTGGGAATGACAGTAATAGGCAGGAAATTTATTCTTCCCTATAATTCTGGAAAAAATCTGGAGATTAATTCTCGTTGGATCTGAAGTAGAATATGTTAAACCAAACTTATCACTACAATTCTTATCACTGTAACTATCATCCCAAGACCATTGCTTAAACTGGGGACTCATTGCTCTTCCAAAACACAATGGACAAAGGATAAGAAAGAGAGGTAGTGTGAAGGGAAATGGCCCGCTCTGATCAGAAAAAAGGGTTTGAATCCTGGGTGTGGCCCCTCTATACAATGGCTGCTCAACTGAAGGAGAACGTGCTGTGGATCAGGGCTTTTGCAAGTGGTTGAATGGAGCCTTTGAGCTACAAAGAATAACAATTACAAACACTGGGTGGTAGGAATTAGCCATAAATATAAAAGAGGTGAGTATAGCAGACTGAAGAGTCTGCTTGGGAAAATCCTGGAAAATTAGATTGATTTGTTGTTGGGCAATAAGAACTATTTAGTGTCAGGACATGAAAATGAGGCTGCAGAGGTGAGACATAGCACAATTCCCCTCGGGAAGCATCAGCATGTTTCCGCAATGGTTTCCTTCAGGCAGGATTGGAAACAGGTTGTGTTTGAGAAAGGAGTTCTGAGCAGTGAAGAACCGATTGCAATTAAGCTTGTGTGGGTAGGTGATGGATGAAAAATTCTAAAAGGATGACAGGGAAACACATGACAAAGGACAGGAGAGTGTGGTGATTGGCATGGAGGAGACTTGGCCAAATTGGGTGCTAAGATGTAATCTAATGTTGGATCTAGAGCCCCAAGGCTTCCAAAGTGCCCATCACTCTCCAAGCATATCAACATCCGCAAAGTTCCCTGGGGGCTATGGGTGGATCAGGGATCCAAGAACACACAAAAGAGAAGCTCCATGCTAGCCAAGGCTGAGAATGGCATTTCATTCCTCTCTGTCCACTTTCATACTCTCCATCCGTTTGTGGAACTTGCTGGGTATTTAAGGTGGAAGTTGCTAGATATTTAAGGTGTTGTCCTCATCATTTGAGAATTCAGGAAAGGATATGGAACATCTATTCCAAACCCTAGGACACTCTGAGAGATTATACTTTAAATTTCTACTGGGGGCCTTGGCCAATTTGGCTCAGTGGATACACCGTCAGCCTGTGGACCGTGGGGTCCTGGGTTTGATTCCAGTCAAGGTCATGTACCTTGGTTGCAGGCTTCTCCTTGGCCCAGGCCCTAGTCAGGACTCATGCAGGAGGCAATCAATGGAGGTGTTTCTCTCACATCAATGTGTCTCTCTGTCTTTCCCTCTCTCTTCCACTCTCCCTAAAAATTAGTGGAAAAATATCCTCGGGTGAGGATTAGTAAAAAATAAAAATAATTTAAATTTCTACTGGGGCTTTTCAATGCCTCTCTCATAGTTTCAAAATGTCTCTATGTTTTAGATAGCTATTTAGCCACACAAAAGTTGGAGCCAAGGGAGGAATGTTAAACCTTAAAAACACTGTAATGGGATGAGCTTCAGTGCTTCACTTAAACTCTAGAAATTTGTTTTCCTAAGGCTGTTCTGCAAAATATTATTTCCAAAGGATGTGAATAAATATTTTAAGATCATAGATCTCTAGAGTTAAATACTTGATGAGATGAACTACACTGGAAAGTCTTCTCTAGAACTTTGCAAGCGAAGAGCATGATCTGCAGCATCTTCCAAATTTATCGTCTCCAGGACCCTTGCCTTCCACAGAGCATCTTGTGTACCTAGTGCTCCGCAGAACATACTTTGGGAAACAGTCTTCTAGAGTAGTGTCATTCCCATGTATGACAATGAATATGAAAAGTACAGTATAGAATTCCAGCATTTAGAAAACATTATTCCATCATGGGTTTTTGGTCAATAAAATCAAGAACATTTTGGACCGGGCTCAGGTCACAATATACTTAATGTTACAATGGGGTAATAGACCTATACTTTCTGTCTTTAATTGTCATTTCTAGGCTAATTAAGACACATAGTGAATGTTTAGGAAAACTAGAGTTTCAGTGTTTGAACCTGGTGCATTTATCTTTAGATAATCATGACCGTAGGGCAGTCAAATTATGGCCGACTCTAAAGTACCAAAAAGAGTTACTGGCTCCTGGGGTGGTTTCCCAGGCTCCACGGCAGCTGAATATACAGTAATTGACACTGAACAATGGAATGGAGACATTTCATGTCTTCAAAATATTCTTAAAACAAAAATAACCTCAAAATAAGATTATTTTTCTGATGAAAAGAAAGCAAAACAATGCTTTTCCATCCATTTTAAATTAGTTTACACTGTTTCCTTCTTTATAATACACGTGTTTAGGGCAGGAGTTGGACAAATTGGGACTTGGGATTGAAAACGATTGATGGGTCTGCTTCAGATAACATAATAAATTCCTCTTGGCTCCTTCTCCCCCCAGATTCAGAAAATTTGTTGTTCCACTAAGGATTATTTTGCAAGTCAACAGTGGCAAAAGATTGAAGATTGACTCTCTGGCATGTAATTTCATTATCCCATTGGTTTCTTAACCATATTCTACAAACCATTAGTCAAAGACATAACAGGAGACCCTCAGAGGCCATATTGTAAGACATTCCATGAAAGAAAAGCAGAAAGGTCTTCCTGCTGTTCTTAGAGTTATAAGGGCCTCTTTTGCTTGCATTTATAAGGGTGGAATGAGATACTCCATGTGATATTTTGGGAATGAAGCTATGCTTCCTAAAAATAGATTTCTTTTTTTTGGTATAACTGTCTCATTCAGATGACAATGAATTAAAGTTTAAAAAGGCAGAGAAGAGTCCAAACATAGCCATGAGGCAGAAGCAGAGATGAAAATAAAATTGGGTATGGCTGTGGGCAAGGGTTAGGGTAACCTAGGAATCAGAAATCATACTGACATTGTCCAAAATACCTTATTGGACTTGATATGTTCATGAAGTTTAGACCTCATCCTCTGTACAGGAAAAGAAATATGCTAGAATAAGTAATTGTCTTATCAGTTAGTGTGTGAACACTATGACGTTCAGTTGAGGATGTCAATGTTGTCACTGTGTTTATGTTTACTTAAAGGAAAAATGAGTGGTAGGATACTCTCAGTGGGAACTAAGGAAGCTCCTGTGCTCCTCTTCAAGTAAGAGGGGACAGCACTGTGGTTATTCCAGCTTTAAGAGAGCAGAACAACCTGAATATTTCTCTCCAGGTTGGCAAGTCGTATTGTAGCAACCATTGCTAGCTGCCAACCCAATGTTCATTTCTGTCCTTTTTTTTGTAACCTACAAAACCCTAGCTTTGTTTAAGTGGGCATTATTTTCATTTAGAAAATATCATTTTCCTACTCTTTTCTGGATATGTCCATGCACTACATTGCTGTCCATTGAAATATAGACAGAAGCGCCTATGAATGGCATTCTCCCCAAACAAAAAGCCAGGACTATTTTGTCTTATTCTCTCATCCTAGATGAGGGAAAGGGAGGATGCCTGAGATTCTGAACTGAATAAGAAGCATTAATATGAACTGACGCTGTCCCCTATACATGTATGTATATGGGTGTATGGACTGTTAGTGCCCACAGCATGCTTAAAATATACAAATGGTCAATTCCTTGGCCAAGACAGAGAAAATGTAAGGTGACTTTTTAAAACATATTTCTGTGCCAAAACATTGAAAGTGTTGAAAAACTGGTAAGAACATGTCAAAGGAAATAAAGACAGCCGGATACCAAATCTGGATATTTCTGGAGCATTGCAGTAAATATTGATGCACTTGTAATACGCTGAATAAAAATGAGCCCACACTTCTAAGCGAATACGAATATGTCTTCATGTACATAGATAAAGGAGGAAGAGAGGTTTTTATTTATTTTTGTTTTCTGTGCCTTTGCTTTTCAGGAGAATACTCACCCTACTAGCTAATAAATGTTTATATAAATCAGCAATTAAAATCATTGTTGGTAAAAAAAAAAAAAAGAAGGAATGGAGAAATCAAAGGAAATTAATTAGAAGTAAAGTTAAATATACAAGAGTTTCAAATTTTATAGGAAAATATAAATACAACTTCATAGTGGTTTCACTCATTAATAAGATAAAACAAATTACCAAAATTTACAAATTTATTAAAGCTCAATTTTGGAAATTAAAATAAATGTTTTTCCTCAGTTACTGCTCAAGTTTTTACACACACACACACACACACACACACACAGCACTTCTATAATTTAATTTTTTGTTTTTATTTCTCCTTCCAAAAAATATTGATCCTCATATATGTGCCATTCCAGAGTTTAATAAAAAGATTCTCCAGTCATATTCAAACATTAACCCTGTATAAAACCTGACAAAGATAAAATAAGTACAGATCCAACTCAGCCATAAATATAGATGCAAAAATCCTAATAAAAACTTGGCAGATTATATTTTGTAGTATATTAGAAGATAATAAACCATCACCAAACAGGGCCACTTAAAGGAATCAAGAATGATTTAGTATTAAAATGAAGTAAATTTTATTTCATGTAAATTACACCTCAATAAAGCTGATTATTAAAGTATGATATAATCTAATATTTATAAGCTATATAATCCTATTAAATGTGTATATGTGTACAATAGAGCTATCTACATTGAGTTGCCATAAACAAATAGACCACAAGAAACATAAAGTGCTTGGTGATAGATTTATGGTTGATGTTTATTTTTCTTTTTTCTTTGTGCTTGTGTGTGTGTGTGTGTGTATTTAGTTTTCAAATTGTCTACCAACCATATAAGACAACATCATAATACCAAGAAGGGAAGTGAGGGTACTACTGTTCAGATCCTCAATAGGAATTAAATGACCAAATGTGTGTGGTATAGAAAACAGCCAACAATTTTTAGTATTTTTGTTTTTGAGCTATTTCAGTATATAATCATCTTTGGGAATGTGTTTTAAGCTCTGGAAATACTACCCTACTATTAGCAGCAGCAAAGTCATAAAATGAAGTAGCAATCTCATAACTGTCTCTAAAAATTGGCATAAACATTGATTTTTATTTAGTTGTTTTTGATCCTTCACACTGTCTATTAATGATACTCATTTGATTTCAAGAGAAAAAAAAGTCAGTGATTTTTTTTCTAAAACATCCCCAATTATTTTTGGAATGAATAAATAACTTAACATTCTAATACTTCTAATTAAACTTTCTGTCTTTCATAAAAAATACTAGAGGCTTGATGTGTGAAATTTGTGCACAGGGAGCAGGGAGGTTTTCTTCAGCCCAACCTGCACCCTCTCCAATCCGGGAGCCCTTAGGGGATGTCGTACTGATGGCTTAGGCCTGCTCCCCATGGTTCTCTGTTCTCTGCGGGCCTGCTTACCATCTCGCCTGGTTGCTGTGGTGATCCGCAAGCAGGCCCTGCTGTCTGCTCTCTGTAGGGCCCACTTGCCGGCTTGCTGCTGATGGGACTGAAAATACTGGGGGACTCCTGGGGGCAGTCTGGCTGGACCACCTGCCTGCCGCTCCCCTGGCAGGATTGAGGGGACTTGGCACTGCCATCTTGTGGCTATGGACACTGCCATCTTTGTGACAGAGTGACAGTCAATTTGCATATTCCCTTCTTTATTAGATAGGATACTGTCCTAATGAATGCTGGACTATATTATTCTGCCTAAAACAAGTGCTATAAAATTTGACAGTTGAATTTTATAGTCTTATTTTGTGACAAAATTGATATGCCTTACATTTAAATTTATAGATATTTCACACCAGATATCAATTCTAATGATTAATTAACCTACGAAATGATCTTATTCTCCTTGAGATGTATATTTTACTGGGTAACTTAGTGTTATTATTACTTTTCTATCGAAATCTCTTTAGAATGTATATGTAAGTGACATCAATGTGTTTTTCCTTCATTATGATTAATAGAAAATAATTTAATGTCATGAATTTATTTTTTAAATATTTCTGGTGTATGGATATGAAACACTTGTTTGAAAATTTACTGAATTGGAATTATTATTCTGGTAGCATTTTTAATTTGCTGCTGTTTTGTTGTCTTACAATGAATGAAGAGGAGAGAAACTGAGCTTTTAAGATTGACAGATCTATTGGCTATTTAATTAATGTGCTGGGCATTTCATCAGCATCCCAATGTTTTAGGTAGATTGACAAAGAGTCCAGAGGTGTCTGGAGGGAGCTGAGGACCTGTGGCTCCTGGTGCTGGGCTTCTCACCCTCAGCCAGACAGCAATCACATAGAAGTGGTCATAAAGGCAGGTGATGGCCATTGCTCACAGCAGATAAAAACCAG
Source organism: Murina feae (assembly GCA_004026665.1). Classification (NCBI taxonomy): domain Eukaryota; kingdom Metazoa; phylum Chordata; class Mammalia; order Chiroptera; family Vespertilionidae; genus Murina; species Murina feae. The sequence goes on from PVJC01012891.1 coordinate 36,236, forward strand.
TGTTGGTGCTTTATGGTGAAAGTGAAGGGAGTTCTGCATGGTACCTTCTTAAAAGGATAACCTGGAAAAGACTGTACTTATCTCACCTATGGTTGGACATTATCCGTAGAAATGGCACATATACACTGCACATGCATGAACACACTGAAAAAGTCAGTCAGTTGGCAGCCCCTGTGGTCTGTCTTTCTGTCCCCTGTCACTTAACACTGGCTGAGTCAACTTTTAGCCCTCACCTTCACCCCCTGTATACATGGCCAATGAACAGGATGTGATTCTAGATTACCTTCATTTCTTTTTCTCTTCCCTCCTCCTCCTCCTCCTCCTCTTCTCCATCCTCTTCTTCCCCCTCTTCCATATCCCCCTCTTCCTTCTGTTATCATTTTCTTCCTCATCTTCCTCTTCTTCCTCCTCTATCTTCTCTTCATCCTCTTGCTCCTCTTCTTCCTCCACCTCTTCTTCTCTACCCAAACCTTCAACCGTGAGAGAGGGAACTATCTCACCTCTCTGCCCATCAGTTCCCTTATCTGCTGCATGGCCTCTGATGCATCTTCTAACTCTAACCATCTCCCATTCAGAATCAGACTTCTCAATCACTGAAGCATTGTCCATGGAATCGCTTTTGCAGAAAACACACATGTATCTACAATGGACCAATTTTTTGCCCTAACTGGTTTGGCTCAGTGGATAGAGCCTCAGCCTGTGGACTGAAGGGTCCTGTGTTTGATTCCAGTCAAGGGCACACACCTTGGTTGTAGGCTCCTCCCTGGTCCAGGCCCTGGTCTGGGTGAGTGCAAGAGGCAACCAATCAACGTGTTTCTCTCTCATGGATATTTCTCTCTATCTTTACCTCTCCCACTCCCTCTAAAAATCAATGGAAAAATATCCTCAGGTAAGGATTAAAAATAATAATAATAAAATAAATAAATACATAAAATGGAGCACGTTTCTGTATATTAGTGTGTGGAAGGAGGATGTGGGAAAAAAAATTGTAATTGTTTAGAGCTACTTCATAAGCCAGAGGGAAAAAAAAGTCTAATTATTCAATAGTTAATTTTACTGAAATAGGTCATTGAATAGGCTATCTTCCTAAAGTCCAATCTATTTATTTTCTTCCTGCAAGAAAGGGTGGTAAGTACAAATAGGGACTAAATGGGAAGGTATGACACAGGGAAAATGTAGAGCCTGTACAGAGAAACACTTCTCTGAAGAGATGGCATTTTCACCTACATCTCAGGATGAGACTCAGCTCACCGAACAAAAGGCAGAGGAGGTTTTCTTTAAGGAAGAACAGCAGGTGCAGAGGTGTGATGCAGCAGAGAGCTTGGTGTGTGCAAGAAGCACCTTTTCACATGGTTTACAAGCAGCCAAGGGCAGTGAACTGAGGTCACAGAGGTGTCCGGCACCTCCTGCAGATGCCTGTCAGCCACAAGAATGTGTCTGGATTTCATTTTATGCACAACACTTCCATTTGGGAAAGCTATTGTGTATTTAATATTTGTAAATGTCTTTTGAAAATATAATTCTTATACAGAAAGGTACACAAAGCATTTGGATATAGACCCACTAATTTTTAAGGTGTGCAGGTATAAGCACAAATGCAAAGCAAAAACAGGACCTAGGCAGTGCTCCAGCAGCTCCTGCCTGCCCCTCATGACTCAAACCCACCTTCCCCTCCTTCTATGGGGAACCACTCGTATGAGTTCTATGGTAACTTTCTTGCCTTTCTTGATAATTGTCCCACCTAAATATGAATTGCTAAACACTGTTGCTTTCTTCCCATGTTTTTAAACTTTTCATAAATGGAATTGTTCTCTGAATCAATTTGTGCCTGGCTTCTTCTGCTAAGTATTATTGATGCAATTTAAATACAACGTTAGAAGTCCATCCCTGTTCTTTTTTTAAAAAAATTTTGTTTTATTGCTTAAAGTATTACAGTGAGTGTTAAATAAGTCTCCATTTTTCCCTTTGGCCTTCCCCCCTCTTCCCTTACCCCCCAGTGTCTTATGTCCATTGATTATGCTTATAAGCATGCATAGAAGTCCTTCAGCTGATCTCTTAACTCCCCCCCAACCCTCCCGAGCCTTCCAGCTGTAGTTTGACAGTCTGTTCAATTGCTGTTCTGCCTCTGTATCTGTTTATGTTTATCAATTTATAATGGTGTTTATTATCCATAAATAAGTGAGATCATGTGGTATTTTTCTTTCATTGGCTTATTTCACTTAGCATAATGCTCTACAGTTCTATCCATGCTGCTGAAAATGATAAGAATTCTTTCTTTTTTACAGCAGCATAGTATTCCATTGTGTAGATGTGCCACGGTTTTCTAATCCATTCATCTGCTGATGGGCACTTAGGCTGTTTCCAAATCTTAGCTATGGTAAATTGTGCTTCTATGAACATAGGGGTGCATATATCCTTTCTGATTGGTGTTTCTGGTTTCTTGGGATATATTCCCATAAGTGGGATCGCAGGGTCAAATGGGAGTTCCATTTTTAATTTTTTGAGGAAACTCCATACTGTCTTCCATAGTGGCTGTACCAGTCTGCATTCCCACCAGCAGTGCAGGAGAGTTCCTATTTCTCCGCATCATCTCCAGCACTTGTCATTTGTTGATCTGTTAATGATAGCCATTCTGACATTTTTATCCATATTGTTAACTGTAGCTGTAGTATGTTCACTTATTTTTAAAACTAGGGGCCCGGTGCACAAAAATTTGTGCACTCGGGGGTCCCTCAGCCCAGCCTGTGCCCTTT
>PVJC01012892.1:0-38787 GCA_004026665.1 Murina feae
CGCCTTGTGGTCAGGCCAGCCTTTTTCTGCTCCCTGATCCTGGAAGGGACCTGGGAAGCCGCCAAGAAGGCCGCTGACTCTTTCCCACTCACCAGCCCCTGCTGCCTTCCTTTCCCACTTCCCAGTGCCGCCAAGGGGTCTGGGGAGCTGCCAAGCAGGACCCCGGCCCCTGCAGCCTTGCTTTCCCGCTCCCCGATGCCCCGCAAAGGGCCTGGGCAGCCGCCAAGCAGGCCGAGAACCCCCCTGCCGCCTCTTACCCGCTTCCCAGTGCCCTCCAACCCTGCCGCCTGTTTCCCACTCATGGGTCCTGGGTCCTGCGCTGTCCCGCCCTGCAGCCGCTCTGTGTACTCAGGAGGTCCCTCAGCCCGGCCTGTGCCCTCTCACAGTCTGGGACCCTTCGGGGGATGTCCACCTGCTGGCGTGCCTGACCAGCCTGGGCGAGGGGCTTTCAGGCTGCCCACAGCTCCCATTGACCCAACGTCCTAGCAAGGCCGGCTGGACGCAAGTTTTGCGGTTTTTCTCCTATAATTGATGCTGTTTCTTGAAGGCCTGGGGTTATCTCCTATAATTGATACACTGTTCCTTTAAGGCGGCCTTCTAACTAAGAAAGCCTCCTTTGCTTCACCTCCCAGTGTCTATAATGAAACAATTGTTACTTTTACTGGTTAGGCCGGAGCTGCTCTTTCCTTCAGCTCCGGAGGATTCTATGATTGTTACATTGTTTCAAATGTTTCAAATCTGTGTTTTGCTAGAGCCAGTTTAAGTGGAGAGGCCGCAGCTTCACTTTTGCTCCTGCCGCAATGGAAAGGGCTGTTTACTCAGGTCCGTGAGTGGCGGCTGCCATGTTGGCTGGGCTAATTTGCATACAGCCGCTCTGATTGGCTGGTGGGCGTGGCTTACCCTGTCTCGGAGAAACGGTTAATTTTAATATTTCGCTTTTATAGAGCAGATAACCCTAATATGCAAATAGACTGAATGGCAGAACAACCAAACAACCAGTCGCTACATGCACTGACCACCAGGAGGTGTATGCAGAACATGGCGGGCATCGGCAGTAGGTGGCAGAGCATGGAACATGGCAGGCATTGACCTCAGTGGGATGGTGGAGCAGGTGAATGGAGGTGCCAGGCCAAGGCAGGGCACTGGTCATTGTCATTAGGGCAAGAAATTTCTTTGCTCTCACATGCTCTGGTCCCACCTGGCACTTGCACCTGCTGCTGGCTCCTGGAGCTGGTCCCAATTACTCAGCATTGTCAGCTGGTGTTAGTGGCGGTCGCAAGCCCTGATTGTCTCTGAGGGCTTCTCCACCACCCCCTGCTCCTGAGAGGCAATCAGGGCAGCAGCCACCACTCTCACCTGCTGATGATGCTAGCCCCAATTGCTCCGTGGCATCAGTGGGTGCAAGCAGGGTGGGGCCATCAGTGCATGGGAGTGGCAGCGGTGGGAATGGGGCTGCTGGCAGACGGGACTGGGAGCTGCAGCAGGAGGGGCTGGGCAGGGGTATGGAGGATGGGCTGAGACCCGCCCCTGTGCCCCTGCAGTCTCGTGGCCCACAATTCCTTTCAAGGTGCATGAATTCGTGTACTGGGCCTTTGTGCATGTGTGTGTGTGTGTGTGTGTACACCGTATTTTCCAGTGCATAAGATGACTGGGCGTATAAGACAACCTCCAACTTTTGAGAAGATTTTCCTGGGTTAAAAAGTCTGGATGGAGACCGTATGTGGCACAAAAAGGAGCTGACCGGAGATACTTGCAGTCTCTGTCTGGCTCCATTGACGACCCTCAAACTTTTGTGAGGATTCTCCTGGGTTAAAAAGTCGTCTTATACCCCAGAAAATGTAATATATATATATATATATATATTAACTATGAAAGGAAACAATACGAATATCTGAAGAAAAGATTGGTTAATCAGCTTGTAATCTCCCATAAAATAGAATGTAATTCAATCATTTAAAATGAGAATTTTATCCATTCAATCTTATTTATTATCAGAGTATGTTTGTTGTTTACTCTCTCTAAAAAAACAAGGGCAGGGATTCTTTCTTTAACTGCTGTGCACTTAGTGACAAGAAGAGTGCATGGCATGCTTCTAGTTTTTTATATTGATCTTGGAGAGAGAGAGAGAGTGAGATTAGAGAGATTTATTATTCCATTTATTTATGCATTCATTGGTTGTTTCTTGTATGTGTCTTGTCTGGGAATCAAATCCGCAACTGTGGAGTATTAGGATGATGCTCTAATAAATGAGATGCTTGGCCAGAGCTCAAATATATTTTCAAATAATGGAACAGCATGTGAAACACTTACAATTTAAAAATATAATAATCAAAATAAAAAAATTTATGGAGAGTATGATGTGAAAACAAAGAAACAATAAGATTAGAAGAAAACATATCTAATGTTTATATAGGTTACCTCTGGATGATGAGATTAAAGGTGATTTAATATTTTCCCTTGTACATTTTACAGTTTCCAAACTCACCATAATGACCATGTATTAATATCATATTAGAAAATTTTTAATAAATTGTAAAATGTGTAATAAAATGTGTAATATTTTGTCAAATTCATATGTTTTTCATAGTTTCTTTTAGAACTGGCTACTCAAAGTGAGGTCTGTGGACTTACAGAACTATCCTGGAAACTTATTTCAGATACAGAATCTGTGCTTCCCCCTACTACTACATCAGAATCTGAATTTTATCATGATACTTACATAACTGGTATACACATTAACACCCCAGAAGCACTGTGTTAGGGCACCCTCAACAGATCATTGCATTACTACACTGGGTTGGCTAATTACTGTCAAGATGTATCATTTGGCATTCTGCACAAAGAATAACAACACTTGAAATATCTTTCTGGTATAAAAATAACTTCTGCATATTTTTAGTGACTTAGATGTCAACGATTCAGAAATACCTGGGTAAAATTTGCCTTGGGACTTGGCCTCTGCCCCAGCCCTTACTGCTGGCTGGTTTACCCTCTGATTCAGCAGCTGCTCAAGGCCCTCACTCTGCCCTCTTCCGCTCACCTCACTGCCTTCTTCCACTCCATTCACTCATCCCTGCCTGAGCTACCTAATTCAGCTTTTGCTCACCTGCTGAGTCATCTTATCTGTATGTTCCTGTTCCAAATAATAAAATATTCTGTCACTGACATTGCCGAAACAGAGATTTATGGGGTCAGGTAGACAACAGTTGCTTTGGTAGAGATTGAAGACCATGCAATGAGCTGACAGGATATGTATCTCTGAGAAGACATGAGAATGGAGCATTAATGGTCCCTGGGGAAAGTCAGGAAGGATTTGGGGAGGAGGCAACATTCTTCTGTGATCCTCAACCCCCCCCAAATGAAGTGACTCCCATAGTAGATACATTCCTGGACTCTGCACATACTACTTTTTAAATTGTCATCTTCCCTGGTAGATAATTCAATGACGGCACACACTGTGGGTGCTTAAGCCATATTTGCTGAATAAAAGGGTATGTTCTGAATCTTAGAGGGAGGGTTGGACTTGGCCATGACAATGGTGGTTTCCCCCGGATAGAGAAAGTAGAAGGCAAGAGGAATAGAACAGTACAGCATACTATAAAGATCAGTGGCGTACCTTCCCCAAACTGTGTATAGGTGGATCAGGGAGACAGTTCCTTTTTTTAAAAAAATATATTTTTATTGATTTCAGAGAGGAAGGGAGAGGGAGAAACATCAATAATGAGATAGAATCATTGATTGACTGCCTCCTGCACGCCCCCTACTGGGGATCCAGCCCACAACCCCCGGGGAACGTGCCCTTGATCAGAATTGAACCTGGGACCCTGCAGGCCAACTCTATCCACTGAGCCAAACCAGCTAGGGCAGACGTTTTTATTTTGAAACAGAGTTTTGTAGATATACCGTAGATGGAGGTTAGAGAGAATAAAACCTTTCGGCCAGTGAGCTGGGACAGATTTAAAGTTAAACCTCCAGCCACAAGCACCTCTCACAACATGGTTTCCTCATTGAAAGGCCCATGATTGCGCTGCAGCCTGCCCAAGATTCCCCACCGCGCGCTGTAGATGGCTGTCCCCTTCAAAGCTGCACATAAGCATTCTCTAAGCAAATAGTAGCACGGCTCTAGAGTCTGGGCACCTAGACTTTTCAGAAGAAGAATCAGAGCTGGAGGGCTGCCAAGGTGGTAAGTTGTCTGCAGCACAACTAGGAAAAAGAAAAGCTAGGTTTCTGTCTCCAGCACCTCCTCACCAATTTCCTCCTCACCAAAGCCCTTTGGCATCTGGATAGGCTGCTGTTGCTTTGGGGGAGAGTGACGTGTACAGTGACATTTGTATTAATGCCTGTCCAAAGACTGCCTTCTGTATACCAAACCATAACAGGCAGGTGGAATTACTCCGGAAAATGTAAAGAATATGTGTGCCCAGGGTGAAGAACTCAGCAGGCTCACAGGGGAGGTATGAGAAGGACCCATCACAGAGCCCTCGGGGCCATCGCCTATTTGCACGATGGCTGAGGTGTGGGCAGGTTCGGCAAGGGAGGCTCTTTCTGTGAGTGAGTGTTGTGTCATCAGGAGCCACCAGCTGAAGGTGAGCAGGCCAAAGGGAGGGCTGCGAGATCCTGAATGGCTGGTTTCAGAAACCTGCTCCCCAGTGAAGGCAGCCACTCCCCAGGGCTGTCCCACCCTATCCTAAGGCTCCTGGGGCTTTCGTAGGCATGAACTCCAGGTCACCCAAGAGAAATCATAGGTTCAGGTTCAGTAGGGGTCATTGCCTCTGAACTCCAGCAGAAGATGTGAAAAGAACATTTGAGACACAGGAATCTGGGCCGAGCCCAGAGACAGTGCACAGCTGTTTGCTTCAGTCACAAACCAACTTCATTCAAACCTCTAGTGAAAGTGGTTCCCGCCCTAACCAGTTTAGCTCAATGGATAGAGCGTCGGCCTGCGGTCCCAGGTTTGATTCTGGTCAAGGGCATGTACCTTGGTTGCGGGCACATCCCCAGTAGGGAGTGTGCAGGAGGCAGCTGATCAATGTTTCTAACTCTCTATCCCTCTCCCCTCCTCTCTGTCAAAAATCAATAAAATATATTTAAAAAAAAAAGTGGTTCCCTGTGTGTGTCAAGCTACACTTCCCAGCAAAGTTCTATGGGCCCAGGATGTGTAGAAGCCATCACAGGGAGGGAGAACTTTAATTTTTCCTTCACCCAAAGCATAAACTACCTTTTCTCATTTCTCTTTGCGGGGTCACACTATTCAAATGTTTTTGGAGCATGGATCCAAAAACTAGCTTTTCTCATTTCTCTTAGTACATTGGCGGGGTCATACTATTCAAATGTTTTTGGGGCATGGGTCCAAAAACTCAGTCCTTGATCACAGGGAGCAATATATAAAAAGTCCCTTTTAGAGAAAATGTTTTATGCGCTCCTAAACATTTTATGTATGTTCAGTCTCCTTGGGAAGACATAACCCATCTGCGAGGCCCCTGGGTCCCTGCTGTGTTCCTCTGATGCCTGTGGAAGTGAAAGGAGCTTGCAGGGGCCTTATCCGCGATGGACCCAGGACTCCAGCTTCTGGTGCTTCCCCCAGCACCCAGAAGGCTTGTCTTCACCCTGCATCAGAGACCTGGAGTAGCCCTGCCCCCAGAGAAGGTGCCGACAGCATGGTTTGGCAAATTCGCTTTCTCTACATCTGGGACTCACATCTCAAGCTTTTTGTGTGATCTTGGGTGCAATGTCTTTCTTGGTTTGGTCTAAAAATAATCTTCAGTAGGCAGAGAGAAATGCTTAGATTCTGAGACAAATTGCTGATGTCGAGGTGGGAAAAATCTAATTTCTATTATACCATATAATTCAGCTTTTATCCCACTCATATTTGTTTATTCAGCGGCCATTGTTTTAATTCTCATCTGAATATGGCCTAATATAATTAATCTTTGGGTCTTACAGTAGCTTCTCCCATTGCAATCCTGCCAACATATTCCTGGAAGAATCTTATTTCACCAGCCTCCAGGGGAGGATGCTCAGGTTCTGAACAGAGCTCAGAAAAACTGTGCATTCTAGGAAGAGTATACTTCAATTTCCTAAATTGCACAGAAGTCCCCCGTGAGCTAATGGTGCCCCTGGAGGAAAGAGAACTCTGGCCCATGCTTTATATATATGATTTTTTGTCTCTGGACAAAGGATTTTGGAAAGGGAGGGCCATGTCAGTTCTCAACACCCAGCACCTTTTAATTGTTAAAGTACTATAACAGACGTACAAAATGACTGGAAAAAAACACCCAGCAAGTAAACTAGTAATGCCACAGTTATTCTTGCATATTCTGTTGTTCTTATTCATATGTAATTTATAGATTATATCAGAATGGATTCATAATTCTCTATGCTAATTTTTATTTTTTGGCTGAACATTATACCACATTTCCATGGATTCCTGTTTATATAAAAATTATGTAATTATAATTTTAATAGTACATAATTTCCACAGAAGAAAAGGATGATGACAACAAATTTATTTCTTTGTGTTGGACTTGACGTTACTTGCTGGGAGTACATCTTTTATCTTCATGGGTAATACATTCATAAACATCAGTAGTTCTATAGCTTATTCTTCCTTTGTATTTGAATAAATTCCCAGAAGTGGAATAAAGTATTAACAGTTTCATGATCTTTGATATGTGTTGCCATATTGATTCCTTAAAGAATTGTAAAGGTTTAGACCCCATGAATCTTTCTGTGTTTGAACAAAGCACAAGCCATGGAATGCATGATATAAAACATATTTCGACTAGTTGGGGCATTGGTATTTACTCATCTACACGGAGGCAGCTGGTCAACCTGCCTGGGCACACTGCCTGAATATGGGCCCTACAAGGGTGACAAACTTAGTTGCCTTCAGGGTACTTTTTCCCTCTACTTTTTTTTTTTCTCTCAACCTGTGTTTCCTTCTCTATTTCTTAGCCTACAGTTTTCTTCTGTTCTACTTGATGATTTGTTGAGTGTTTATTCTGCCTTTACAGAGTAAATTACATGTATTTGCCAATTAAGTCTTGGAACAAGCCCATCAGGTGGTTTTGTCTGTTTTATAGACATGCACATGAAGGCTTGGAAGGGCACACAGATAGGAAACATGATGAGCTGAGATTTCAAACCAGTCTGGGTGTCTCCATATTTCTTAGCCCAGAGGCTGCGCAGCCTGCAAGGTGTTGGGCTGCTGGGTGGATGTGAGGGCAGACGAGAGAGAAGTTGAAATCCTGAAGGGACTTAAAATCGGTTGATTCGGTTCCCTTTTTGCTTCCTGCATTATTAAACTTTTCGATTAGTTTCTCCTGGTGTCATATTTATTTGCAGCTGTTAAACATTAGAAGACTTCAGAGGGGGGATTTATTTAAAGCATGGTTATTAAAATGTCTATTTTGATTTAGGGGTTTCTTCTGCTTTATATTACTCACTTGTCTCATACCTCTTTAATCTATAGTCATTTCTAATAAAGAACTTTCAGAACCTACCAGCCAAAGCACTTTAAGTGATTCTTGCCAAGTCTCATTTAAGCACATTATTTCTCAGTCGAATTATCACTCAGCTGTACCCCTGTCCTTTTATCATTTATAAACTTGGCCATGTGTCCATTCAGGTCCATTACAAAGTCACTTATATATTTTGAGACCATGTCTTTTTTATAGTATCTCATAGTCTCACGACTGGAAAAATTTCCCGATTATTTCCCCCTATAATGTGCAATTGTTTTCAGTTGAATTTTCATAAGCTGGGTTGTAGATGTCAACCTTTGAAGTGGGGTGGGTGATGGATGTTTCGGAGGAGTTGAGGAAACACTCTGTTTCTGGTTGTAAACCTCAGAGAAACTTGGAAGAAAATTAGAAACCGGTATATGAGGATTGGATACCCTGGATGTTTCCCTCAAAAGCTTTGGACATTCAGAGTGAACTATGGCTGCTGAGGGGCAGGCCTTGGGGCAAGTGAAGAATAGGTAGAGAGGGCAAATTCCCTATCTTTGTTTGAGTTCCTCAAAGCATAGACTGAAGCAAGGAATTGAATGGATGTTGTTTATTTAAGAGGTGCTCCTAGGAGGCAGGAATGAGATGGTGAGGAGACCAAGAGAAGGAAGATAGATTAGCATAATGGGGCTGTGTTCAAGGTTGCTGATGTAGGTTGGACCTCTGAGAAGTACATGGAACACCTTCTAGAATCTTCCACATGGAAGACAGAAGGCAGAAGCATTCATGTAGCTCCAGTGCCCTGTTGGTTGAGGGTTGCCTCCGTGTAATAATGTCCCCAGCCTGCACTCCCCGTTGCCTGTCTATAGGCCAAGGGGGGTGGCTCCTTTGGTGCTGGAGAAGTAGCACAGGTGAGGGTGGGCTCTTGGGAACTGCCCATCACAGTCATAGGTGAAATCAGAGGTGAGCCAGAGGCACATAACACAGTCACCAAATGTGAACTACACAGCCACAAATGAGATTTAAGCTGTAATTTCAAAATATGCCTTCAACTTGACTACTACTTCCCACCTCCATCATGATCACCCTGACCCCAGCCTCCTTTTTCTCTCACTGAACCCCTATAAGGATTCCCAACTGGTCTCCCTGCTTTTGTGCTTGCCTTTTAACATTCTTTTTCCTCAAGCACCCCTTAAAGTATATCATATCACTCTTCTGTGCAAAATCCTACAGTGCCTTCCTATCGCCCCAAGAATATAATATAAAATTCTCCTCTGGCCCCTGGCTCCTTCTCCAACTTCATTCCCAGAGACTCTTCAGTATGAACTTCCCTCTAATTTTCACTTGGGCCACGGTCTCACTTAATTCAGTGTCACCTCCTCAGTGTGGACTCCCTGATAACTTTTCCTAAATTAAAATCCTGCACTGTCTAAATACTCAAATTCCAGATTTTTTTTTTTGTCACCGCACTTTGTACCATTGGACACCAGCTTATTTGTTTATTGCTTTGTTTATTGTTTGTCTTCCCCCACAAGAATAAAATTCCACAGAGAGCGTGGTTCACTATTCTGTCTCCAGCATCAAGAAGAGTGTCTGGTATAGTATAGGTTGTGACTAAAGGAAGAATGATGTCTCCTCTTTTAAATTCTCTCCCCAAACACTCCCGTTAATAGATCTTACCATATTAAGAGGGCATTACTTCTGCATATACTTGATCATTTATATTAGTGCACTGAGAATACAATGAGAACCTCCATCCCAGGAATAGGTAGCCTGGGGTGGGGAGAAGGTGGGTGGTACTTCCTGCAGGAGGAGGGCAGACAGGGAGGCTCAGGCACAGGGCCAAGCTTCAACTCCCTACCAACCCATGGTCTGTTTGGGACCAGCAGATTCCATGCTTCTAGCCTCTTTTCTAACTCTCTCTTCTCTCCCACCCCCACAGAAAATAACGGAAGGAGAAGCGAGACCATCTGGGGCTGTGGGAAGGTCTGGCAGAGAAGGAACTTGACAGTGACAGTACTTGGGAACCCTGACTTCATCTCCTCGTATCCAACTACTTCCTGAAACAACACAGACAAGGGCCCGCTATGAAAGTGAGCATATAATTGTAAGAATGTGCTTTTGGGAATTTTGACAGAAATCTACATTTTGCAGGAGTTATGGATTTTTTATTAGGAGGCAAAGTCTCTCTCTGTGCCCCTTCTTTCCTCATCTGCACACCAGATGCCAACACCTGGGAAATTTGACATTTCCCCCAGTGGTGCCCCAACATCCTAATTCCTCTACATTTTTCTCTTTAAAACTTACCTATCTCCCTTAAGACTCTATTGATGGTTTAATGGGAAAAGGCTATCATCCTATTCTTCTACTCAAGTAAAACTGTAGTATTCCAGAAACAACACCTCCAACTTCCTTTTCCAGATTGAAGAAGTGATTCTAAATATGGACGTTTAGGCTAGTGGCAAGAGAGGATGGGCTACTGGGGAAGTGGTTTTGGAACTTCCACGATGTCCCAGTGGAGATATAGCTCTGGACGGGCTCTGGGATCTGACTTCTGAGGTCCAAGTCCTAGTTTTTCAATTTGATTAGTAATGTAACATTAAGGATTTGTTAATCTTCTGTAAAATGGGGATGATAGCTGGCCTTTCTCATGGAGTTGGTGTGAGCATTAAATGATAATAACTGACTGTTCTGCATTTAAGTTCTGCATGAGTGTTAAGTGAGTTAATGTGTGTGCAAGTGCTTAGAAAAATGCTAGTGCCCACTAAGCTTCAGAAATGGTGACAATGAGTCCATGGAACTCTCAAAGGGAACTCACAATGAGCCATCCATTCTTACCACTGGCTTTGCCTTGTTGTTTACCTAGTTTTCCTGTCTACAACACTACCTTCAAACATGCAATTTCAAAACCCATTACTTTCCTTAAAAAGTCACATCCTGTGAATTTGTGTTGACTAGAGAATAAAGTTTCATGATAGGGCACTCAAGGCTTGTCCCCTGCCCCCCCCAATCTGTCCTCAGCTATGCATTAGGATTCTTATGGTTACATGTGACAGAAAACAATTGAAACTGGCTAAACAAGTGGGAGGATGTGTTGTCTCATGTACCTAAAAAGTTTAGGGCAGATTGTTTTAGAAAAGATCCAGGTGTATAAACGTGTTGGCCTTTTTCTATGGCAGGCACTCTCCTCAGAAAAACCCTTGGTAACTCCAGGGTTTTCATCATCCTTATAGCTACCAAACTCATGAAAAGAGAATCTCTCTTTTTTTTCTCTCCTTTTCCTTTTTCTTTTCTTTTTTTTTTTTTAATGTCAGAGAGGAAGGGAGCTAGAGAGAGATAGAAACATTATTGATGAGAGAGAATCATTGATGCCTTCTGCATGCCCCACAATGGGAATTGAGCCTGCAACCTGGTCATGTGCCCTTACTGGGAACCCATCTGTGACCTCCTGATTCATAGGTCGATGCTCAACCACTCAGCCACATCAGCTGGGAGAGAATGTCTCTTTTGTAAAATTCCAACAAAATTCCTGGGATTTAGTTTGGAACATTAGATAACTTGAGTTATGTACCTAACTCTGAAGCAATTACTGTATTCAGAGAATTGGAAGGAGTGATTGGTCAAGTGATGTTCGCAGATCCTTTCTTGACTCCATTCTTCAGATACTAAGAGTGGATGGGTTACCCCAAAGGAACTAGAGTTGCCATTACAAAGAGAATGGAAAATGGATATTGAGTAGGCAAAAGGAACAGATGACCACCACAACTTAATCTTCCTGCATTTCCTATCATTCTTTGAACACGTGCTGCAATTTTTCATTTCCTGCCCTTACATGTGATGTCTCTTTGCTTGAAATGCCTGTCTCACACCTCCACCTATCAAAAGTTCAAAGTATATTTAATATTATTCTTCCTTTATGTTGCCTACTCCTTGACAACCATAATTTATTACCTTTATTATAGCCATCATCTTCATCCCACTTGTATTATATTACATTGTGTATATGTCTTTCTTCTGTTACTGGATTGTAAGCTCCCTAAGGGATAAAATCATGCCTCATACCACGTTGCACACATGCACAGTATTTGTAGATCAATAAGCATCGTCCACCATGTGAAAAGCTTTGTGTCAAATGTGAGGTACCATAATAAAGGTTAGTTGTTGTCATTCTCACTATTTTTAGTAAGAGGTCTTCTACATTGCAATTTGCTAATCGATATTTGCTTGATTCACTGGAATATCTAATTGTAATCAGAAGTGACTTTCAGCAGTCTCAAAATTCTCCATATTCACTCTCCTTCTACACCCAAGATTAACATTATTCAGGTGCAGAAGTGTGCCTGTTTTCCAAGATGCTTAAAGGCATCTGGGCCAAGCAAACAGTTATAATTTTATTTTGTGTCTACATTTATATTAAATTCTTTGGCATTGCTTTGGTTTTATTTCTTATCAGATTTTTACATTTTAACTATCTCTTGTATCTTATGGACTTGAATCAAATGCAAAGATTTGAGCTTTCCTAGGGCCAGCAAGCACATCCTTCTTCTTTTTTTTTCTTTTTAGATGTAGTATTTTTTTAAATATATATTTTATTAATTTTTTACAGAGGGGAAGGGAGAGGGATAGAGAGCCAGAAACATCAATCAGCTGCCTCCTTGCACACCTCCTATTGGGGATGTGCCCACAACCAAGGTACATGCCCTTGACCGGAATCGAACCTGGGACTCTTCAGTCTGCAGGCTGACGCTCTATCCACTGAGCCAAACCAGTCAGGGCGAGCACATCCTTGTTGACCCTGGATGTTCTGACAGCCTGTAACAAGCATGCCTGGCACTGCCCCAAGGCCTGTGAGCTTCATTTCACCCTCCTGGCTTTGGCTTCCGGCTGAGCCTGTAGCCCATTCACAACCTAGAAAACGAGTTGAGTGTCACTGGGTGCAGGAAGACTGATCCCTGACAAACCTGAGGTGGGCTACCTCGCCTCCCTGTTTTCCCTTTCCCTCCATTTTGTACAGTTCCTTCCTTTCCTAAGGCCCACAGTTTACCATCCTCTTGTGGCTCAGAGCCACGTTTTGGGAATGCCATCTAGATCTGTATTTTGTCCTCTATGCTTTCTCCTCCTCTATTTATAACAATTCTACTTGGTGACCTTTTTCTAAAAAATATGTTAGTTATAGTTCTTGCTCAAAAACAGTGAATTATAGTCATTTGTGACTTGATATGTCCATCTTTCCAGATCACACATCTATTAACCTATTTAATCCCCATCTTAACCCTGATGGCAGAAATGATCTCATTTTTCCGATGAGAGGACAGAGACTCAGAGACATTGGCTCGGGCTTACATTTCCTAAGTAGCACATTGTAGAGTTAATATTCAAATCAAAGTCTATGGGACTCCAAAGTCCTTCTATAACCACTGTATTTTTATCCAATGCAGGCTACTTAAAGCATTTTATGACTTCTCATACACAGATCTGTCCATAAATGATGTATTCATCTACAATGTACAATCATTGTGGAGAACACCAAAATATGTAGCAAGTGCCCTGGGAACAGTAAGGATGGAGCAGTGACTTAGGCCTGGTATTGGTCCATTTGAGCTGAGTGCTGAAGAATGAGTAGGTGTTTAGCAAGCACAAAACAGGAGGAAGAATTATATTGTTGCTCTTTGAGATTCTGAGACTATATCCAGCATAAAATGGGGAGCATAGGGTATGCCCAATAGCCCTAATCTTGTGGCCTCCCAAATTGATCCTAGAAGGGAATTGTGAGGTCAAAAAGGAGGGAAGGATGAAGAGATCTGGGGTAACATGACCCAGCGAGGAGTAGTATGGGGAGCCTAAAATCTGTGGAGAGAGAGTAAAAATAAGAAATAGAGATTTGGCTTTTGGAGAAATTGGGGAGCAGAAAAGTCAGAGGGTAAATTATCAGGAAGGTAATTTCGATCAAAACAATATGAAGGAGAGTTACACTAAAGTGAAGATCCTTAGGCAGAGGTTTAAGGGAGACTGTCCTGGTTAATTTGTCTTACTGAGAAAAAAGTAATTGGTTTATACAAAGTGATATTAATCAGTGGCATCTAAAATTTCAAATATGTAACCATAGGAGAACTGTTAGGTAAAATTTGGTGTATCAATTGAATTTTATATAGCCATTCAGCACAACTATATAGGGATGCAGAAGCTGCTTACATTGAAATAGCACAATACAATTTATATTCACATGTGAAGTGTCCTAGGAACTAAAAGTTAATACACAAAAATGAAAGTGTCTGTGTTGGTTGGTGTCACTATTTTTACTTTTCACAATTTTAAAGGGAAATATGATCTCAAAGTGCTTTTTTGGAGGCTTTATCATTATTCTGAGAGTAATAATAACCAACATGTACTGAACACAGCCCGTGTTCCAGAGACTATTATTTTATGGATTATCTTGTTTCTCACAGCAGCCCTGTCTGGTGAGTATGGTTGCTTGATGAAGGCCACAGAAGTCTGTGGCTCAAGATCTCACAGGACATAAACCCAGGCAGCTGGACTGCAGAATTTATGCTTTTCCCAGAATGCTGTGCTGCTTCACCTTAACAACAAGGTCATTTTGACACGAGCAGACTTGCTAGGTTCAAGGTGGCCTATTGCCATTCTGAATTCCTCTCTAGGGCAAATGATGTTGTAAAAGCAGACCTTAAAGAAAGCCCAGGCCTTTGGGGCCAGTGGGCACAGCACCAGGCCACACATAAGCAAAACTGGGTTCTCTATTCACTTTAACCATGGAATGGCCCAGATAATTTGGGAAATTTCACTGAATCCCTGTCCCAAAGCAATGATTTAATCTCTCTGCATACTGCTCTGGCTCCTTTTACACACAAACGCAATGTAGCTAGTAACTCAACAGAATGGATTTTTCTCTGTTAGCTGAGGTAAAGCAATCAATTACTAGGGATAGATTTAGAACTAACAGAGCATTCACTTTAAAGAGTCCCTGGACAAGCTCTGTTAACATCATTCCCAAGCTGTCTAAGCTGCGCCAAGCCGAGTTCTGGCTGTGGGCTGCGATGAAGTAAGTTACAGTTCTAGGGGATTTAAGATGTGGTAATTGGCGACAAACACAGAACCTTACATTTTGTAACTCCTTGCAAGAATGTGACGACACTTTCATAAATATTATTTCAATGGATCTCTGTTAGGGATTGAAGTGTGTCCCCTAAAAGTTCATAATGTTGAATTTCTAACCCCTGGTATGTCAGAAAGTGTCCTCATTTGAAAATAGGGTCATTTCCAATGTAGTCAGTTAAGATGAAGTCATACTGGAGGAGAGTGGACCCCTAATCCGATATAACTGGTTTCCTTATGCAAGGGAGGAATTTGGAGACAGACAGGCACACCTGGAGAACTCCATGTGAAGAGGAAGGGAAGAGATTGGGGTGAGGCAGCGAAGTCAAGGATAACAAGCTGAGGAATACCAAATACTGCCAGCAAACCACCAGAAGGAACCAATACTACCAACACCTTGATCTTGGACTTCTACTTAAAGAAAGGTGAGATGATAAATTTCTGTTGTTTAAGTTATTCGGTGTGTGGTACTTCGTTATGGCAGTCCTAGGAAACTAACGTAGTCTCTAAAAATAGTATCTTAAGATAGGCAAACTCTTATTCCCCCTTATCATATAAACTAGGGGCCCGGTGCACAAAAATTTGTGCACTCGGGAGGTCCCTCAGCTTGGCCTGTGCCCTCTCGCAGTCTGGGACCCCTCAGGGGATGTCCACCTGCTGGCGTGCCTGGCCAGGCTGGATGAGGGGCTGATGGCAGTTTGCAGGCTGGCCAAGCCCGCCCTGCCCGCCCCGCTGCCGGCTCGGTGCACAACCATTTCAAAACCACAATGAAAAGAAAAAATTGACACCACCCAGACCCACAAGAAGGTAGGCTGAGTGGAAATTCTACAACTAGAAAGAGACTGAGACTCAGAGGAGGTGCGGAAGTAAAGTGCAGAGGTATGGAGGCACGATGCATGTGGAAAGAGCTCACTGAAAGGGCTGGCAACTGAGGACGTGGTTGTCTTTTTCAACCTGGAGGGAGTCACAAGCTCCCGACGGCTCTGAACTCCAGTTCCGGGAGAGTTTCTGGGGACCCAGATTCATACAGGAAGAAGCTGGACTGTCTGGCACTGGGAGGCTTTCTCAGTGGTGCCGAGGGACACTGAGACCTGGTGCCTCTTAGGGCAGGGCTGAGAATCAGCCATAGCTGTTTGCTCCACCCTGTTGATTCCCTGAGACCCCACCTAACCCAAGCTGCATGCAGAGGCTTTTGCATATTTTGGCTGGGTAGCCTCAGACAGAAGCTAAAATAAAATCTCCTTAGAGATTCAAGAGCCAGTGTACCCAGTGGTCAGAGAAGGACCACCCAGATTACAACTCAGATCCAAAAGGGACACACTCGGGGCAGACTCAGTGAGCACGAAAGCCCCACTGAAACAACTCCTGACCCATAAGGGTGTCTCCAGCACAGAAGTTCTCCCACCATAGACAAAGAGAAGCAGCCAAAATACGGAGACAAAGAAACAGATCACAAATGACAGAAATGGAGGAAAGCAAATGACTGGATATAGAATTCAAAATCATGGTTATTAGGTTTTTCAAGAATTTTCTAGAGACTGTCGATAAATTTAATGAGACTCTGGAGGATATGAAAAAGGACCAGCTAGAGATTAAGCATACACTGACTGAAATAAAGAATAATATACAGAGATCCAACAGCAGACTAGAGGTTTGCAATAATCAAGTCAAAGATTTGAAATACGAAGAAGTAAAAAACATCTAACCGGAAAAGCAAAAAGAAAAAAGAATCCAAAAATATGAAGATAGTGTAAGGAGTCTCTGGGACAACTTCAAGTGTACCAACATCAGAGTTATAGGGGTGCCAGAAGAAGAGAGAGAGCAAGATATTGAAAACCTATTTGAAGAAATAATGACAGAAAACTCCCCCTACCTGGTGAAAGAAATGGACTTACAAGTCCAGGAAGCACAGAAAATCCCAAACAAAAGGGAATTGAAGGTCAGATAAAGAGCTTCACAGACAAGAAAAAGCTAAAAGAGTTCATTACCACCCAACCAGTATTACATGAAATGCTGAAAGGTATCCTTTGAGAAGAGGAAGAAGAAGAAAAAGTAAAGTTAAAAATTATGAACAACAAATGCATATCTATCAACAAATGAACCTAAAAATCAAGTGAATAAAAAATCTGATGAATAGAATATACTGGTGAATAGAATAGAATCAGGGGCATAGAAAGGGAGTGGACTGACAGTTCTCAGGGGGAAAGGGTGTTGAGGGTGCAGGAAGGGACTGGACAAAAGTCATACACCTACGGATGAGGACAGTTGGAGGGAGGGTAAGCGCAGAGGGTGGGTGGGAACTGGGAGGAGGGAGCTATGGGGGGAAAAAGAGTAACAATGTAATAATATGCACAATAAAGATTAAAAAATTGTTTTGTTAAATTCTATGACTTAGTAACCCTTGTATGCAGAGTAATCCTAGGACAGCATCTTCTGCAGCATAGAGTCCCTTTCAAGGTATCATCTAAGATTATCCCCAAAGGTGAAGTTGTCACTCCATTTTCCATAAGTTGTTAATTTATTTGTGTTTGAACTCCCATCATCATAAGATGGGAGTTCTGTTGCCATGGCAACCAAATGTGATACAAGGGCTTTTAGCTTCAAATAAAACCTTAACTCCCTTTGACCACATTCCATGCGCTTTTTTTGTCTCCCTCTACTCCTGAGATTGGAAGAATGGAAGATATTCTACAATTCTGCCAGTATCTTTGTTTTATATGTTTTCACCTCTACACTCATTAACATGTCCAATAGTGTCTAAATTTATTAATTAATTTCACTTCTATCTGTCCTTTGTAGCTCCTCTCTTTTGGTATAATACTGCACAATATTTATTCAATACGCATTTAATGGTCCCTTAGCATGTGCCTGGCACTGAGGTTACAAAAGTAATAAGACAGATGTGGCCTGTGCGCCTCCAGAGTTTACCAGGTTAGGCAGTCAGGGACATAAAGGTAAGGACATAGATACTTTACCAGGGTCATAAGTACCGAGAGAAACAAGCACAGGCCAGTGTGTGGGGGCTTGATCTAATTTGCATCAATGAGGGTTTCTGAGAGGAATAAACCACTAAAGCTAGAAACAGTTCCAAAGCACATCCACTCTTTATGCCTACCCCATATCCATGTCCCTCTCCTTACCATCAGAAAATTATGCACACCTGCTCTGTCAAGCCCCCTTTCTACCTTTGCTTCCTTATCATTTTAAATGAGGTGAGTTCAGGTAGCAGAGTTTGTATCAGTTGGCCTCTCACAAGAATTGAACTGACACAAAAATGATGCCGCCATCATTTAGTTTGGGTTCTTTGAAGAAAATGCTGTTGGGAGGTCCCAGCAGGCACAGTGGGAAATCCAGCTGGCTTCAGTGAGAGCTCTGTTTGAAGAAAGACTTGGAACCAGGGTAAAGCAAAAATACTCCTTTTCAACAGACTCACCCTGGCCTCCAGTGGGAAGCAGCAGTGGCGAAGTAGGAGTCACCCATCATTTTACATTCACGTGTTCTGAGCATCAGTGACTTTCAGAAGGAGGACATGGCAGCAGTCACCTAAGTCCCCTTGCCTAACTGTAAGGTTAATAATCAATTGTTTAAAAAATGTGTTTCATAATTCATCAAGTATTGCCTTACTATAAATTTGTCATTCAAAAATCTACTGAGCACCATGCCGTACTGGGCACTCTGGATGCCACCTGATGACAGTGATAGGAGAATACACATCCTGGTTGGGTGAGCAAATCTTACCCAGGAAGCAATTTTCTTTTATAACGTATTAATAATAATGAAAGCAGTTATGATTTGCTGGGTAACTGGTACATTCAGTGGATTCTCACTACATAGGTGAGAATCCTCCTAGCAACCACAGGATGCCAGCGAGTGGAAAACCAAGCATCATTTAGTGTACAATTTTCAAGTCATCTGATTCTGATTCTATGGGGAGAGTGTGTGTACATGTGAGGGGAGGTTGTTGGAACCTTTCACTGTCCAGCTATTTCACAATTCTGTATGTTACAGATAACTGATAGCAATGCAATGATTCTTGTGTATAAATAAACGAATATATACTGGCTGGATAGAATTAAATTAGCTTTTCCACCCACTCATACTCCTCTCCACCACTGGAAAAAGCCAGTTTTTGTCTATTTGTAAACTTGTTTCAATATTCCTTTACACCAAATAAAATTGTTTCCCCTTTGGGACAGTTTAAAACATTTATCTGTTAAAATCTTTAGCATGGGCTTATTTTATATCTGTCTGAGAGTCATGATTTTATATTTTTTAAAAAATATCCCTTGACACTATCACTAACTCCATTTTAAAAAAAGTTTATTTTTATTGATTTCAAAGAGATGGAGAGGGAGAAAGATAGAAACAACAGTGATAAGAGAGAATCATTGATCAGCTGCCTTCTTGTACTCCTCCTACTGGGGATTGAGCTTGCAACCCAGGCATGTGCCCACTGTGACCTCCAGGTTGATAAGTCAACGTTTGATCACTGAGCCACACTGGCTGGGCTATTAACTCCATTTTACAATTGAAAGTATTGTGGTTCAGAGTGACTTGTTTAGGATCACTAATGTTCAAGTGACTTAGTCAGGGATAAAGCCCTGTGCTTTCTGACAGCATAGCTTATTTGCTTTCTTCTCATTATATTTCTGCTCTATACCAGGCATGTGCTAGGCCTGTGGGAATATTCTTTAAAGTCATTCTGCTATTAATAGCCTTTCTCTGCTGGCACTGTGGGGATATAAAGTATTCATGATATAATCTCTGCTTGCCAGATGATAATCAGGTACACAAGAAGGAAGAAAATGCATGATAAGGGAAGAGAGGAGAGTAAGCAAGTGGTAAGTGTGCAATGGAATTAATCTTGAAAAATTTTAGGAAGTGATAGTTTCTCCATCTGCATCGCCTAAATGGAAAAGGTATTAGGAAAAAGCTTGCAAATTAAAGCCAACAGCTTGTAAACTTATGTCCTGAAGCCTCAAGTAGTCACTTAGGAAGCAAGCAAGGAAGGAGGATTATACCACTGAGCGCATTTTTGTGATCCAACAATGTGAAGAAATGTGGCAAATGAAACAAAGCACCTCTTCTAATTTCCTGATCATTTGCTTGTACAGCTATTTTGCATGAAATTTCCACTTGCCCAAATTTGATTGGTTGTGTTTAAAATTGATTGTCATTGGCTCCTCTGTGTTTGCAGGCTAAACTCTAAACTCCTCTATATCATACATCTCACCTTTCATCTCTTCTGCTATGCAACAGCATCCCTCTCTACTGGCTTCTCTCTCTCTCTCTCTCTCTCTCTCTCTCTCTCTCTCTCTCTCTCTCTCACACACACACACACACACACACACACACACACACACACACACACACCCCCCTCACAGTCAGGTTCCTGACTCCCTGAAGCGGTTGCGCCGGCCATGCTCTGTTGCACCTCAGCCTGAGTGAAGCTCTGCCTATAACACCGCCCCTCCCTCCTTGGCAAGCACACACTCATCGTCACTCAACACTGTTTTAGAGTCACCTTCTTTATGAGAAGCTACTGATCACGCAAAAATCAGCTTCCCCCTAAACAAATATTGCGGACAGTGTGAACTTAAAAAAACCCTTGTTGTGCCTCTGTGCTTACGCACTCACTCCCAGGGACATGCTGGCCTGCGTTGGTCTCCCTTCTCTCCCCAGTTTCCCACACTGCCAGGTGCATAGTAGTGTGTGCTCAGGAATTGAATGCACTCTGCCTCGCTGAATCTCAGACATAACAGGCAAGGGGATGGGGTGCTGGGAGGGATCACAGAGATGAGTGCACTCAGACCCTTCCCTCCACAGCCAAGAAACGGAGGCACGGAGGTGAAGTTAGCCAGTGCCCTCAGAGCCCAGGGCTGGAAGTATTAATAGAACAGGACTGCTCCGCCCTCCCCCCCCCCCCCCAGTTCAGGACTGATTTTAATGTGCCACACTGCTTTCCGGGGTGGGGGTGGGGGAGGAAAATCTGTCTCTGAGAGCGGGATGGCTTCTGCTTTGTTTTGTTTTTGTGGTGCTTTCACAATTTTGGTAAAGATATTTTTAAGCCAGAGCACAGGGCGGTTTGGTTTTCATTACCCAACTTGGCATTTTCCTCTTGTATGCAGCGCGGCTCCAAGCCCTTATCGCAGCCCTGTAACCACATCCCCTGCCTGGCCTCGTGCAAAATCAACGCTGTCTGTTAAAAACAAACACGAACAGGTGTGCCGCACACTGAGCGCCCGAGGGTTATAGACTGGAGGGGGAATACACCCCACCCGGGTAGGGCCGATCCTGCAGTCCCGTGAGCCCGGGACACCAGAGCCCGGGGCGGGTGGCAGGAGGGCGTCCAGGAGGGCTGCCAAGGGCTTCTGAGGACTGCGCTGGCCTCAGGAGACTCAGGTCCGCTTGCCACAGGGCTGAGAAGTGGGTGATTGTAATGACGAGAAACTTCTGTCAGGCACTCCTTAGAGCTCCGAGGGGTCCCTTAGGAGAGGTCCAGACAAGTGTGGCTGATCTGCATGGACTCCGGGGTATCCTTAGCCCAGCACCTGGTGGCGACTGGCCACCAGCAAAGGTTGTGTTCAGGACAGGAGCTTTCATAAGATCTCTTTTCAGAGGAAAAGCAGGGCCTACAGCCTGCCATCCTCCACAGCAGGCCCAACTCTGCCCAGAGACAAAAACGTCTGTTCCTTTATTCCTGAAGCTGCACCCTGGGCCACTGAGCCAGTGGTCCATATGTGCTCAGTAATAATAGATATCAACCAGAAGAACCTGCGTGAATGGAGCACTGACTGTATGCCAGATTCTTCTAAGTCCTTCACGGGTATAATGGTATTTAACCTCACCTCGGCCCTACGCGTAGATAGCATTATCAGCATCCTATCCACTTCACAAATAAGGAAGTGAAGGGACAAAAGGATACATTAAATTGGCCAAGGTTACGCAGATAACAGGTTTGTGGTGGAGCCAGCATGCAATTTCAGGCAGGCAGTTCTAGAGTGTGAGGCAAGATGTTGCCTCAGCTTCCTGGGGTTGATCTGATGGTCTCCAGGCTCAGCTGTACATTATAGTCATCTGGGTAGCTTTGAAAACTATCAGTGCCAGGCCCACCTCCAAAACATGGATTTATGTGTGTTTGGGTAGTTCAGTATTCTAATAATGTAATAATAATTGTTATTATTACATATACACACATATATGTTTTTGCAACTTGATATATATATAACAATATAGTTACATATATAGACACATACTTAAAAAGATGTATGTTAGAAACATATAGCATATATACTTTAAGTATATATATGTCATATATATTTATACACACACACACACATGCACACCAGAGGCCTGGTGCATGAAATTCATGCAGTGGCGGGGGGGGGGGGGTGTGCCCCTCAGCCCAGCCTGCACCCTCTCTAATCTGGGATCCCTGTCATAATCTGGGACTGCTGGCGCCCAATTGCTCATCTGCCTTATTGACCTTAACTGCTTCTGCCTGCCAGCCTAATCATCCCCTAACCACTCCCCTGCCAGCCTGATTGATGCCTAAATTCTCCCCTGCCAGCCCGATCACCCCCAACTGCCCTCCCCTGCCAGCCTGGTTGCCCCCAGCTGCCCTCCCCTGCTGGCCTGATCTTGCCCCCAACTGCCCTCCCCAATGGTCTGATTGCCCACAACTGCCCTCCCTTGCTAGCCATCTTGTGTACACATGGGAGCAGCCATCTTTGATCACATGGGGGTGGCTATCTTGTGTGTTGGAGTGATGGTCAATTTGCATATTACATTTTTATTATATAAATATACTAGAGGTCTGGTGCATGGAATTCATGCCCAGGTAGGGTTCCTAGGCCTGGCCAGCACTCAGGGCCGATCAGGGCTTCCGGCCGCCAGCCGGGGCCTTCCTTCATTCCACGCTGCCCCTTGGTGGTCAACACACATCATAGTGAGCGATTGAACTCCCATTCTCCTGGTCAGACTCCCAAGGGGACACTTTGCATATTAGCCTTTTATATATTTAGATATCAATTAGCCTTAGGCACTTAAAGAGTGTAGCTGGCATAGGTAGTTGTTCCCAGCATGTTATCCAAGTGAGTACTGAGGAAGAATGGGCACACAGCCAAGAATGGAAGGCCAGCCAAGGAAAGTCCGGCATAGGTGTGGTGTAGTGACTACCAATAAGGCCTAGGGAAGAATGCCAGAAAGCAAGCACAGGTGGCTAAAAGGGATGCTGGAGAGACAAGAAAACCAACAGAGGCCTATTTCCTTGTTTGCCAGGGTTGGACCATGGAGACAGGACAAGGGAGAAGACTGCAGAGGAGGGAGGAGGGGTGAGCACTTTCACAGATGGTTCCTGGAACCACCAGGATTAGAGAACTAGAGTTCCCAGAAAGGCGTTTAGAGACACTGGTCCTATAGATCACAGCGTTTGGGACTGTGAGGAGGTAGCTAGGGGTCTGAAGCACACAGCACTAGAATCGATTACACACAGGGACTGGGGTTTTGAGATGTAAATGTTGGGAAGTAAGGGGTTCTCGAGATTTTCAGTGGCTGGTCTGGAATCAGCCCGTATTAGGTTACATTCTCAGACTGTTGTAGGGGCTGCTTACATTTTAGACATACACTTTAAAATTATAGAATTCATGTCTTTTAAAGACAAAAGAAAATATTTTAAATAGAAAAAAATAACCACTCATAATTTCATCATCCCAAATAACAATTAATTAGAATATTTCCTTACGTTATTGTTTTTCCTGAACATAATTTTTAACACAATGTTAATCATAATAAATATGCAAATTATAGCCTGCCTTTTCACTTAAAATAACAAAAAGCTGTCTGTCCATTGCATCAATTTTTTTTATTTCCTCCATAATAATTATACTATCAGTGACCATTATTACTGGATTACTGAACGTTGAATAATCTATGAACTCATTCTATGAGAAAAAACTTTGTGTAAACATCCACCATTGATAAGAATGGTGTTTATTTTTACTTACTTAGATATATTAAGCCTAAAATGGTTATAAACTTCTTTGTTACTTGCAAACAGCCATGAAACCAAAACAGTTTTATATGTTAGAAACAAAACTACAAAACCAGTATATTTCAAAATAATAGTGTTAATAAAGCATGAAAACATTGCTTTGAGTCTGACTGTTGCTCCCTGCTGTGGCGCAAGCACGGTGCCTTCGTGGTGCTGACAGGGCGAGAGTGGTGAGGTCCCTCAGTTCTCGCACCACTGTTCTGTTCTGAACGCCTGGAGCTTTCATGCACACCACTCGCAAGCATCATGGATGGACCTTCACTTGGCACAGATGCTTCCTTTTAATCAACTCGTTTTTTCTTCCGGTCTCTGTAGCTCATCACAAGTCAAGTGGTAGTACCCCTTGGTTCCAATGTAACTGTAAACACAGACTCCAAATTGAGGTTTAAAACCTAATCCAAATGGGTCTCCCAGCTGATCTAGAAGATGGTTCTATTAATTTTTAAATTATGGTTGGAAGGCAAACCGAAAGCTAAAAATGTTTCATAAAGAACTTCCAAATCTAGAGGATTTCTCATTAGACCCTTGCCTTTTTTGAGAAATATTGGTTTATCAAACACCTCTCTTATGCCAGGTGCTGTGCAGGTGACTTACCTAGAAACACTCACTCACTCATCCTAACAACATTTAATTCCCATTTCACAGATGATGTCATTGAAGCCTGCAGAGGCTCTGTAACCTGCTGAGGGACACACAGCCATCAGGTGGAGGAGCTGGAATTCTAAACTCCATCTCCATCATCCCATGTCCATTCCTTGGTCTGTGATCTCACATGGCCTCTGGCAATCTCATACAAAGTGCTCTCTTCCCATCTGGGTTTAGTATGCTTATGCTGACAGGGCTAGAGAGAAAGGATTGCTTTTTCCTTTAGAGAAAATGTAGCACCTGTCATTTGTGGTGTATTTATTTAGGTATAAAACTAACCTGACAAGGATAGACTCTTTAAGATATTTCAGTACATTTGGCAGTAGCTTAGGTGGTTGGCAGTATCTTGCCAGCTATTAAATGGCTTTGAATATATAAAGGCTTGTAATTTCTTTCTCAAAGGGGCTTTGCCAAAGAGGCTAAGCCACGTGGCATAATCCCTGAACACACACTGGCATATGCAGGAGCTCGGTTTGTGCAAGTAGATCATTAGAACCAATCAGGCTGGCTTGGTATGGCATCTTTTGGCCTGATACCATAAATTGGCACAAATAGCATTACCCCTGCCATGCACCAAAGTTCAGGCTAATAAATCAGCCACTCTGTAATTATATTAGGGGAGCCAGCTTTATTCTCCCAGCAAGCAGGCTGATGTATCTGTAGAGACTGGATGCCTGCGGCCTCTCTGGGAACCTGGGCTGACTCCCTAGTGCCCAGGCAGGCACTGCCCCAGATCTCTGTGTGTAGAGGTTCCCACTCTGCTTGGACCAAACTGGTTTCCAAACCTGTTTGGCTTCCCCTCAAGGTCCATAGCTGTCAAAAAAGTAAAACAAACGAAGGGCTGGGATGTCAGAAGGGCACAAGCTCATCCATCACACGTGTAAGCAGAAAGGCTGGGGCTGCAGAGGTGGAAAGCCTGCCTTGCTGCCTGAGCCTCGGTGGCTATTAACTTAGTGTGTGAAGACAGTCTCAGACTGAAGAGGTTGGGCCAGGTAATCTTTTTGTCTGATTTCATGCCATTTCTTCAGCAGTTGGCAGAAAGGCCTTGAAGCAGAAGATTTATGCGGGTAAAATAAGACCTGGAGGAAGGCCATTTCATATAGGGAAAAGAGTTACTTGTCCTTTTTCCTGCCTTGGTTCAAAGCACATAAAAAATGAGCATATTAAGGAGGGGAGGCATGGGTTGGAAAGGGGGAGGTGTACTTCAAAATCCTGTTTTTAAAATTTGCAGGTGATATTAGAGTTTAAAGATGTCCTCACATTGCAGCATGCAGCTCAATCAATACTTCATGGATACATTCTAAGACTCCCTCCGGCAGGTTAAGAGTCACTGTGTTTAGGATGTCACTGTCTTAATCAGGAATGGGTACACAGTCTCATTCTTTGTTCCCAACTCTCCATAGATGGCTCTGTAGCCTCTGGTAGAGAAATTATAAATCCTGGCATGATACTGATACCATAAAAGGCAAATGTTTTTCTCATTAAGTTGCCATAGCCACAGACAGATTGGTCAAATGGCTAGGAGATGCCGGGAGACTCCACAATGTTTAAGAACCTTGGGCTGTTTCTTATAACTTGTTAAGTATTTTTAAAATGTATTATTATTCCCAGAGCTCTACCTCATATATTGTGGTTGAGTGATTTGTTTACATTTTAAATCAATATGGTAAATGTTTGGACATTTATTGAAAAAATCAATATACTTAGTTTGTATGTGCAGTTGGAAAGTTCTTAAGAATCTTGATTGAGACATAGAAGGCTTATCTTTTTCAAAGGATTTCACATTTACCTTCTCTTTTTCTTTCTAAACACCGCTGAAGCAGGCGAGTGGGATCACGTTCCTTTCTCCAGCCTGGGGGACTCCCAGGTCACTGGTCTGGACTCTGGTTTTCTTCCTGCCTCGGTGGCTGCTCCCTTGAATCGCCTTTGTTGGCTCCTCTTCATCATCCAACATTGAAGTGTTGTTGTGGCCCAGGACTCAGCTTTAGGCATCTTCTTCCACGCATCTCCCTGGTGGCCTCCTTCATTCCCTTGGTGTTAAATGCCATGTTTATGCTAATAATGCTCAAATGTACATTGGCAGCTCTGTTCTATCTCTTTAGCTCAGGATCGTTAGTCTCTTTGATATTTCCATTTGGTCACCTTATGGGTATTTCAAACTCAAATACCCCAAAATGGGTTTCCAGAGTTGCTCCTCTCAGCTTTCCCCACTTCAGTGAACGCTGACCCCATGAGTCTAGTTCCAGTCCAAGGACTTGGGCCCATCCCTGGTCCCACTACTCTCCATCTGATCTGTCACAAATCCTGTTGTTTTCTCTTTAAAAGTATACAGTGTGCCCAGAAACTGGCCGCCTTCTTCTTCTTTTTTTTTTTTACATTCTCTTGTTGCCACCCTGAGCCAGGCCAGACCAGTGACACTTTTTACCTAATAGCAATAGCTTCAAAACTCATCTCTCCGCTTCTTCTTTGCTGCTCTTTGGTCTATTTCAACACAGCAGCCAGAGGGATTCTGTTGTTGTCCGATCATGACCCTCCAGGGCTCAAATGCTCCCAGGACTTCCCTTGTCACATAGAGTAAAATCCTCAGTTCTCCAGTGACCTACAGGACCCTCAGTGCTCTGGCCCCTCTGGCCCCGAGCAGTCCACATTACTTCCTCCCTCCAGGCACACAGCATCCCTGCCTCATTTCAACTTCTCCCACCACAAGCCCTTTGCATTTGCTCTTTCCTCTAACTAGAGTGCCCTCCCTCTAGAGATTTCTTTGCTTTTTCCTCAATTCCTTTAGATCTTTATTCAAATGTCACTTTTTAGTGACGTCCCCTACCCGCCGATTGTGGGCTTCCATGCTTTATTTGTCTTCTTAACACTTGAATCAACATGTAGTATTCTATATGTGTTAACAAAACCTTTTCTACCTCATCTAAAAACAGTGATGATAATGGTCGAGATCTCATGGAGTCGTCATAGTCCCACCACAGTCTGCTCCCAGCAAAGTGCTCAGGTCCTCATGTTTTGCACCCCTTGGCACCTAGTTAGGGCCTTACTGCAGTTGATGCCCCAATACATTGCTTTTTATTTTTTTTTATTTATTTTTTATTTTTTAAATATATTTTATTGGTTTTTCACAGAGAGGAAGAGAGAGGGATAGAGAGTTAGAAACATCGATGAGAGAGAAGCATCGATCAGCTGCCTCCTGCACACTCCCCACTGGAGATGTGCCCGCTACCAAGGTACATGCCCTTGTCCGGAATCGAACCCAGGACCTCTAAGTCCGCAGATCGACGCTTTATCCACTGAGCCAAACTGGTCAGGGCTGCTTTTTATTTTTTAAAATTTTATTTTAAGTTACAGTTTACATTCACTATTATTCTGTATTAGTTTCAGATGTACAGCATAGTGGTTAGAAAATCATGTACTTTTCAGAGTGATCCCCGATGTTTCAAGGACCCACCTGGCCCCACACATAGTTATTACAATATGACTGACTGTATTCTCTATGCTGTAATTTGCATCTCTGTGACTATTCTGTAAACTACCAATTAGTACTTCTTCATCCCTCCCCATTTTTTACCCCTGACCCCCCCCTCCCCTCTGGCAATCATCAGTCTATTCTCTCTATCTATGAGTCTGTTTCCATTTTATTTTATTTTTTGTTCTTTAGATTCCACATATAAGTGAAATCATATGGTATTTGTCTTTCTCTGTCTGACTTAGCAGAATATCCTCTAGATCCATTCACGTTGTTGCAAAAGATAATATTTCATTTTTCTAATGGCCAAGTAGCCAATACATTGCTCTTGAACAAATAAACGACTTAATTGGCAGTCAGCATTTTTATAATTATGGAGAATACACACAAATGAGGGGCAGGATGATACTAAGATGATGCCCGAACTTAGCTTCCAACTTTATAGCTACTCAACTAGGTCTTGTTTTAGAGCAGTGACCTGAGTCAATTCAATCTCAGTAAAGGCTCTGAACAATAGAATGGGTTTCCTCTGAAGAGGGAGCTGTTACAAAGGAGCATGACCTTTGAAGTATACTCAGCACTACTGCCTTCCGAAGCAGTTATACAATTAGTTATACAATTGTTTCATTAATTGTGTTTCCTGAGCAGAGCAATTTGAAAGGACATGTTCCCTTCTGTCTCGCTGTCATGTTCTCATCAGTCCTTTCACAAATTAATTTGAAGAAAAGCAACTTCCGCTCAGCGGTGAGTTAAAATAAGCTACTGTCCCCATGATTATTACTTCATTGTGCTTTTCCGCACATTCCTTGG
This sequence comes from Murina feae, assembly GCA_004026665.1. Classification (NCBI taxonomy): domain Eukaryota; kingdom Metazoa; phylum Chordata; class Mammalia; order Chiroptera; family Vespertilionidae; genus Murina; species Murina feae. The sequence goes on from PVJC01012892.1 coordinate 28,535, forward strand.
TGCTTTTTAATTATATATAATTAGTAGGGAACAGGGAACAAAATCTGTTTAATCTAAAATGAAACATGCTAAATAATGTTTGCAGTTCCTGTTTTTTCGTTTGTTTTGGTATGACTGTAACTCAGGGAGATCAGGTTCAAAAGTGTAGATCTTGCAGAAAATGTAGAAACCTACATGATTAAATGTTATTTATTTCATGTGTGTGCTATTTTTTAAAATTGTCATGCGACTTGGCGACTCAAGTAGTGACATCTGGGTGCAGTTATTTCAAATGCCAATTTTTTTCTTCTTGTAAGATAATTGCAATTAACTGCAAACAAGAGTTAAAGTTGGTGGTAGCATATGGTGGCTTCAATATGACGATATGTTTTTACTAAAGTTTTCTATGTGTACATTTTCATTAGAGCTTGTTACAGTGATCATATTAAGTGTATGCCACTGGTCAAGAGAAGCATAGCTCAGTGGCTAAATCTCAGGCTCTGGAGACAGACCTCCTCAAACTACATCTAGATATGCCGTTTTAGGCAATTTATGTAAGTTCTCTGTACCTCTGTATCTTCATCTCTGCCATGATGATACAATATTATCCATCTCAAAGGGGTGTTGTTAGAATTAGATGAATATATACAAATAGTGCTTAGGATAGAGCACTCAATGATGGTTGATTATTGTTGTCAGTCAGGAAAGACAAGGTCATGCTGCAACAACAAATAACTAAAATCCCAGTGGCTTGAAAGAACAAAGATTTATTTTTTTGTTCAAGCTATATGTCCCTCATGGAGTTGCCACTGTCTCAAATGTTGCCAATTGCTGAGGTAGAAAGCAAAATCATTCTGGAGGGTCTTGCACTAGCAATCAAATGCTCCATGCTGGAGGTGGCACTGTCTTCTTGGCCAGAATTAGTTACATGGCCACCCTTGACCATCTGGAGGCCAGGAAGTGCCATTTTGCCATGTGCCTGGAAAGCAGAGGGCAAGCACTTTTGGCAAACAACTCTTATGACCTCCACAGTTTCTGTTGTCATTACGCTTCTGCGTGAAAGCATTTGGTGCTCTCAGTTTGAGTGGCCTTAACTTTTTGGCTGCTGGCTGTCACTGCTGGTTAAGGAGAACTGCAGACTTCTGGGAAAGGCTTCAAGAGGCTGGAGCGTGGGGGTGTCTTGGAGGAAAGGAGGCTGAGCAGAAGGCTCTGTTTAGCTACTGCATGTCAGTCTGAACCATCTGCAATATAAATGACTTATAAATGTTCTCCCCTAAAAAATTTATAAAACTGTTCCAATGCTTTAAAGGTGTCAGCTTAAAGACAATGTTGGAAATACTGTCTCTACCCGTCCCCCCATTGATGCCCACCTCCTCTATTCAAAGTTCTGCATGCTCTCTCATGGCTTAGCAGCTCCTGGATGTGGTTTTATTTAGACATCCCAAGGGAGGCATTTGTTTATTTGTCATGAATTTCCCTCGGGTCATCCAAACGCCAAAAACCAGTGACTTACAGCTAGCTCTTGATTACCTATGCAAATGGTTGGTAATCTTGAATAATGTGTATTCGCCTTTGGTTGAGCTTCTTCTCCTTCTGTTCTGTGGCCCAGATTCGTGGCCCTCACCCTTCAAATCCTCCTGGGGCTCCTTATACATAAGAAGGGTCACCGATTTCATTAACCTCTGGTCTATATCCAATCCTCTCTCAGATGGATTGGGCTCCTGCTTGGGGGTGGGAATGATGGTGGGTGAGGACTAGATTTTGGTTTCCTTTGGATCTATAAATATTTTGATAATTTATTCTGGGCTTTCCCATTGCTGTAGCATTGATAGAGAAAATAGCAGTGCAGTTCAGATTTCAGAAGTCAAGACTGCTTCGAAGAAGGGGAGACCAAGGCAGACTCCCTTTCTGTAAGAATATTATTAGACAGGATTGGTCCCGCAGCCATCATCGCTCACAGTTCGCACCTGCCATGATGATGCAGACCTCCATGCTCTTCCTTACATTGTCCCCCCACCCGCCCACATAAACTTTGGAGATGGAAATACCTGCATTTATATTATAAGCCTACCCTTCATTATAGCTGAATGACTTAGGGAAAATGACCTGATTGCTGTGAGTTTCAATGTCTTCATTTGCAAAGTAAGGCTTAATAATACTTAAATGTGAAGGGCTGTTGTGCCAATTAGATAATACACGTCAGTTCTTGACATAGTCCCTGCCACATTAAGGTTCCAAATTAATTCTGGTTGTTATTAATTAAGACCCAGATTAGGTTTTATCTCTTCTAAGAACTCTAACCAGACCATTTCAAATCCTTCTACACAATGTATTGGTTTTCAACTATGTATTAATTAGAGTAGGCTTACGTCCTATAACAAATTAGCCTATGTGTAGTGTGTAAGGGTTTATTTCTCCTATCACAGACCAGGAAAGAATGCTAGAGGCCAAAGCAAAACAGTATTAGCATAAAAGACATTGGAAGCCAATGAACCTTGATATTCAGCAGGGGTGAAATCAGCACAAGTTTGCTCCTGCTGTGATTGCAATGGCTCCACACGATTTCCTGACCTGATAATCCTTATATTGTTTGCCAAACTTTACCTTTGATCTGCCTGTATGCTTTGCTAAAGGGCAAATGTGTATATAAAGTGAATAAAAAGCAGATGGGACCCGGATTCTTGGTTCCTCTTCTTGAAAGAGGTTTCCACCTGCCCGTCCCCCTCCCCCCAATGACTTCAGAATTCTTATTTCTTGTATAGTCTATTCATTGTGTTGTCGGCCCTCCTGCAAGTCATCCTGAACCCGCTTGTTGAGGTTGCTGCAGAAGTTCCAGGTCCAGAGTGGAGGGAGTTGGGAGAGGGTTGTCTCTGCTGTGTACAGTCATTTAGAAACTCAGAATAGTGTTGCTCTGCTGTCCTCAACATGTAGCCTCCAATGTCACTCCAGTACTTATCTTTGTCATTGTACCCCAGGGCAAGGGGACGTATATGAAGGAGCATGCGTGGGGTGTTGCGTGACTCAGCTACTCCAACTCTATCACAGTTCATTGGAGAGAAATTCATCCCAGGGACACAGGATGCTGTAAGGGATGCTGTGAGATATATTACAGCTGGCCTTCCATTGCCCCACTGCTATGAGGTGATCAGCTACTTGTCTCGGATTCAGACCCTTTTATGTATGTTAAGCATGTTAGACACATCTTTTCAATTAAGCCAGCATTGCCTTGAATTAGAGACCTTGTTTTAACTTTCACCTACAAAGTAAGTTATGTTCAATGATAGACACACAGTAGTCATCCTAAAAATGCCTTTCAAATTGCTAGTACTCCTAAATGAATAGAACTATTCTCTGGCTATCTCATACTTGGTTTCCATTGAATCTGAATACAGCTTACCTTTGAGCAAAGTGAAATCAAGTTTTAACAGGTTGGTTAGGGATTAGGTATCTTCGACAGTTCATTCTTTGTAACAGTTTAAACAAAGGTAATAACAACAGAAACACTGAGAATTTTCCAGTGATATGTGGATTCCATTAACAATTTCCATTACTGAAGTTATTCATTATAATCATTTACTGGTACATAATAGATTCCATTAGGTTTTCAGTGTTATCTTTTATAACTACAGATTCATATATATTATTTTCTTGAAGATAAATAGTATTTATGAAAATAAGCATAGTGGATAAATCATAATTTTGTAGGGCTTCAAGGTGGAATATTTGGTGTTATGCTTTAAAAAAAACCTCTGAGTTTAATCTAAAAGTCTAATAAAAATACATGTTTGGATTTAAAATAGAAATCATGCAAATAGGAGCCAAGAAAAGTATAAGAGACAGATCACTAGTTTTCAATACATAGTTAACAATTTTTGATGTCATCTTCTCTCTGTTAAAATAACTGGCATAGTTTCTGTCTCCTGACTGGGTCCCAACTGATAGAATACTTAGTAGTTCTTTCAATAATACACCTTTTAGTAAAAGTTATACTTAAAAATAAAACCCAGCTAAATGCATTTGGTATTTGATGAGACCTTGAGAATGAATAGATTGTTTTTTTGGTTATACTTTGCCAGTAATTCTATATTTTAGAGCCAGAGCTGGGCCAAGGGAACATAGGACTTGCAGGGCAGACTCTCTGCCCAGAGAGACTGTATGGCCTTGAAGGTGAGGCAGCATCTTATCCAGCAGCACATACAGTCTCAGTGTCTAGTTGGTGCCTAGTTCATGGTGCACTTCAAGTGTCTTTACTGGACAACTGTGCCCTCTCTGGGAAGAGATGAACTTCTTAAATAGTTGCACTTCACTGCCTATTATAAGACAAAAGAAGTTTCCTCTAATAATATATTGGATTTAGTGAGACTTTCCACCCAAGTAGGGTCAGTCCTTGCAAAATCCAAAGAAATAAAGCTGCCTGTGACTCTTTTCTTTATGTTGCAGGCCTAGCAGGATTCTGCTTTTAGTGAAAAAACAAACAAACAAAAAACATGATGTCTTTTCTGGATGCCAAGAATAATTAATAGAAATGAGGCAAGAGCAATTAAAAAGAGATTTATTTACAAGAAGGAAGAAAAAATTAATGCAAAGCACAGTCTTACTTGAGGTTTAGAAAATCTGGTGGAATAACAGAGGATGTTTCCTTTTTTTCAACCCCAGGTATACCTCATTTTATCACACTCCATTTTCTATCATGTTTCACAGATATTGTGGTTTTTTTTTTACAAATTGAAGGACCCTGTATCAGCAAAAAGATTACTGTTTGCTGAAGGTTCAGATAATGGTTAACATTTGCAGCAATAAAATATTTTTAAATTTAGGCATTAAATTTAAAACTATTTTAAAATACAAATGTATATTTCATATATATCTATATTAGAAATAATGCTATTGCACATAGACTACAGTGTAGTATAAATATAACTTTTATATGCACTGGGAAACCAAAAAATTCAGTATCTCACTTTATTGTGATACTTGCTTTATTGCGGTGGTCTGGAACCAAACCCACAATATCTCTGAGGTATGTCTGTATTCTGATTTGTCCCTCATTTCCTGAGAAATCTGCTGGAAGAGAATTAGATCACACTTCAGAAAACCAAACTGAACAAAATTAATCTTTTCTTTATGATTCTGAAGCTAATTTGGGATATTATACACCATAGTAACTATTATTGTGAATATTATATAGTTTCACAAAAACTATTCTGGTTACTGGAACATATTACATTCAGATTTTGCTGCAAATTTTTGGGTAATGAGAACTAGTAAAAAGGCCACATACATATATGATGTAGACTTGGAAGGAGATGTAGGGTCAAGATCTTTTCTTTTCTAGACTCATGCAGGAGAAAGAGCTTGTCTAAGTCTAACTTCTGACCTGAATCTCAAGATTCTCTGCTCAGTGCTCTTTCTCTGTCTCTAAATATATCAGACTAAAATAGCAAGGCCCTGATCTGCTTGGCTCTCATATTGGTTCATTCTACATGAAACGGTTTACCCATCTGCAATGCTAACTTGGAGGAGTCCAAGTTAGCATTGCAGATTTCTTTAACTCTTCCATCCTTACCCCCAATATCAACCAGAACTAAATGAAAAAGTATGTTGGTGCCAGACAGGAGAATGCTTCTATTCAAATCAAGAATTGCAAAATCATTTGCATTTTGCTTTGCCCATATGCTGTGGTAAAAATGTGAAGGTTTTAGAGCTTATTTTGCATCTGTACAGAGAGTCTAAATCTAAATCCAATTTTCCTTCACTGAACAAAGTAAGCAATATTTTTAGGTAAAGTTAATTTAATGCCTCTGAGTAGAAAACCAATTAAGAGCACCTTTAGCCATGCTGAAGTAGGCACTGGAGGTTCATAAAATATTCCTTGAGTACCCATGCTTGGTACCACCCAGGGGCGAGAGGGCTTCTGTGTCTAGTCCTCTAGGTATTTGTACAAGTCATCCTCCTTCATTGGTGTCCAGACCAGGTCTGCCTTTCCCATAATCCTGCAGGGAGGTCAGTAAGACTACAGGAGGCTCTGGGGGTGCTGCCTCGCAGCTCTATTCCTTATTTTCTAATTCATAGCCATTGTACTCAATCTTGTCAAATGGGAAAGTAGAGAGCAGCTGAAAGTTTGTCCTTGTCTCCCTTAGTTCAAGCAAAGGCCGGGATTGAGGTTTAAGTTAATACTGCTTCTTTTTTATAACTCCACTTGCAAGCTTACAGCTCATAATACTCTTCTTCTGAGTGTTACTTTACTTACCAGCCTTCTGATCTGGTAATATGTGAAATGCAAACTCTACTCAAAAGGGAGGCGATGTTAGGGTACTGACCTGGCCTAACCTGCCACATGAGTCAATGAGCTGGTTCTGGTGGGCCCGAGATAGGTTTTTAGTGCCTTGTTAGTGTTTAGAGGAACTAGGGCAATTGGACATGGAGTTTACTAATTTAACAGTGATTTCACAATTCCATTGGCTTTTTGCCAGGCCACTTATCTCACTTAAGTACCTGAGTGATGTTTTTCTCTACAGCCTCTATGTTCCCCACAGGTCATCTGAGTTGGTCAATAGTTGGTGAGTCCAAGGAAAATGTGGCTGAAATGAAATGTACCCTAACTTTGCCGTTGTTAGAGAAATGCCGAGAAAATGATCAATGCGGAGAGAATTACATTTGGATAGAAGCAAGAGGTATTATGTGAAAAGACAAGTATAAGGCCCGAAAGGAAAAGACTGGGAAAATTGTGTTGTATTAGTTATGGTTTTTTTGGTTGCAAGTAGTAGAATGTAATTAGTTAGGCAAAATTAAAAATAAATAAATTATATTTTGTTATTTTTAAAAAATTGAATGGCTACTGAATTATCTTACCAGCATCTGAGAATAATTGCTTGAGAGAGTTGCCCTTACCAGAATCTCACTCCAAAGTCTCCTTCTTTCTAAACTTCTCATGGGTTGGGGGTGTGTGTGTGTGCACGTGTGTACATGTGTGTTATGTAATGTTCTGAATGGTCTACATCGCAGCAGGCATCCATCAGGATCCATCAGCCATGGCCAGAGTGCAGTAGACTTCATTTTTTGATCCGGCTGCTGAGGGTCTGCCTCTAGGCTCAGGGCAAATCCCAAAGAAGCCGGGAAGCCACTCTCAAAAATGTCTAAGACCCGTCCTTCCTTGTGGGCTTGAACATTGGATGTTCACAACATTTTTTTTTTTTCTAGAAGAGTTTGCCAAACCTCCATCTGGGGCTGGAGGAAAGTGTCCAAGGGTCAGTTTCAATGATAAAACATTGTCATTTGCCAACTTTGTGATCCTGGCTTTACCTTGCCTCTGTTTCCTTATCTGTATAGCATCTCCCCTACTTGCCTTACAAAGGCATTGTATGGAGGAAAGGAGATGGTAGATGTGAAGTGTCACTTGTAGCACACCCAGACAGGACTAAGCCTTGTTGCGGTGCCATTCTGTAAGGAGTAACGGTTATCTGGGCTGTCCAATCTGGGCAGCGAGATGCTGACTGCACTTGGCAGTGGGATCTATCTATCTAGACCTATTGGATACCTATCTTGAAAAGCCTGAAGAGATTCCAAAGAAGCTGGGAAGCCACTCTCAAAAGTTTATTAAAAAAATACATTTTTTTATTAATTCAGAATGATTACACATTAGCTATGGAGTATGAGCCATATCGAGTTTATTAAGTAGTATCTTCAGTATGATTAGGAGGGTAACCACTGACGTGAAATGTGTCCCTTTGGCTTCCTTCTCATTAAGGAAGAGATGAGAATATCTTTCATTTGGTCCAGTTTGGATTCTTTTCTGCTTCCCATCATCTATCACTGATGTGCTCTACATGTACCCATGCTGTTTTTGAACATCCTTTTCTCATGGTAGAACTTCCTGTAACATTTTCAGAGGATTCTCAGTTTCTTCACCACCCTGTTTACAACTGTCTTGGTCTGCCTGGGCTGCTATAACAAAAATACCATATACTGAGTAGCTTTTAAACAACAAACATTTACTTCTCACACTTCTAGAAGCCCTAGATCTAGTGCCAGCAGGTTTGGCTTCTGCTGAGACCTGCTTCTTGGTTCACAGACAACTGCTTTTCACTGGTCTTCACATGGTGGAAGGGGTTAGGGCGGTCTCTGGGCTCTCTTTAATAAGGGCGCTAGTTCCATTCATGAGGGCAGAGTCCCCCAGACCTAAGCACCTCCTGAAGGCCTTACCTCCAAGTACTATCACATTAGGAATTAGGTGTCAATATGTGGATTTGGGGGTGAGGGATGCAAATATTCAGTCAATCCCAAAAATGTAGCCTTGTGTTAGAATCCTTACCAATCTTCTTCTGTGTTCCCAGCTGCTTCTGTTCTGAATGGCAGTGAGCTCAGGAGGTGCCTGCTTCTGTGATGTGCTGCTTGGAATGCACGTTGCTGGTAACTTATTGTGGTTGGTCTGACTTCTCTGCTTGGGTGGTGTCCAGTTCTCCAGCCTCCTCTACACGGAGCCAACTCTGATTTATATGTCTGTGAGTCTCTGCTGAGCTGTGCAGTGGTAAGGGAGGCTGGAGCAGAAATGTATTGGAAACAGTACCGTTTACCCTGATTTGAAGTTCAAAAGAGAGTCAAATTTTGGCTGCTGTTCAATGTCAAAATTTGGGCAGAGGAGCAGAGGTAGGTCTTATCATAGCCAAACGTGATTCTAACTGGAGTCCATCCATTCTCATTACTGGCTAAATCGGAGGCTAGGAAGATGGTTGAGGAGCTGGGCAGATGCAAGCCGGAGCCTTTTCCGGGGCCTCAGTGGTGTTTCCCAGATGCTGGTACAAGGATGCACTCTGCATTTTTGGAGACAGATGAGTCACTTCCAGATGGAGGCAGAGCATTAAAAGAAAACCCTCCCCTGAAAACCCCTTCTTGCTTTTGCGTCTAATCATCCCAGACCTGGTGGTGTGTGAGCCACAATGTCACCTTTGAGAGAGTGCGATGCGGTACAGAGCACCTGGCACCGTGCCCCTGCAGACACGCTTGCGTTCATGAGGAATAACCGGTGCTCAGAGGCTGCACTAACCAGGTTGGGGTACATTTTTACTGGCTTCCTGCTTCACTGCCTTCCAGCAATTGCCTAGGTGAATCCTGTTCCTCGCTCTCTCACAACACTTTCTGGCAGCCTAGCATTGCCACTTGACATGGAGCCTCCTTTCAGGTCCAAACTGAGAGGCCACAGGTGAAATTGTGATGCAGTGTCCCGCCAGAACCCATTCCTTGGCCAGGGTGCTGTTGTTAGTTGGGAAAAGATAACACTGAAACTCTAAAATTGGGTGTTTTCAAGACAGTTTTAATGCAAGTCTTCTGCTTTCCCCCCAGTACAAGGTGGGGCAAAAGTAGGTTTACAGCTGTGAGTACTTGAAACACGAGTTTATTTGTGTGTTGTTATTTTGTAATTATTGTATTATTTTCCACAAACAGCCAGAAGCCTACTTGCCCCACCCTGTATTCATCCTTCCTTTTCACACAGCTCCCCGCTTTTACTGTGGAATACAGAAGGTAGAAGGAAAATAGCAAACCTATGAACTTTTGAGGGAATGGTTGGGGCATACTTTTTTTCTTTCTTTGTTTCCTAAGACTTTCAGATGAGAGGTTATGCTTAACTTTTTGTCTTAGTTGAGTGCGGTCTAGCTAATAAAAAAATTAAGACTATTTTTCCAGTACAAGAGTAGGCATGAGGGGGACACAGATAGACTGGGTTATGCTGTGGTGGCAAAGCTCCTCAAATCTCAGTAGTTTACTATAACAAAGGCCTATTTCCCCACACTGCAGATCCATCATGGGTCAGCTGAGAATTCTCCCATGTTGCTTCATCCTGAGCCCCAGACTGATGAGGCAGTATCTATCCAGAAACGTGAATGGTATTGTTACAAAAAGCAAAGGAACAGAAAAATGGCGAGCCACTCACTGGCTCTTAATCCTCTTGCAGTGGGGTGGGTATCACAGAAAAGGGCTCTGGAATATTTGGCAAGATTGTAGTAATACAATCTGCCACATCCAAGTATATAAGATATTTATCTTAACTAATAAAAGCGTAATATTAAAAGTAACCATTTCGAAACAAGATGGCGGCATAGGGTAGACACCGCATATGCAGCTGTGAACAACTATTTCAGAAAAACTGCGAAAAGAACACACGGACACCACACGCACCCACAGGACGGCTGGCTGAGTGAAAATCCTACAACCAGAGAAGAGTCTGAGACTCAGAGCAGCAGCAGAAGCAAAGTACAGAGGTACGGAGGCGCGCGCAC
>PVJC01012893.1:0-38903 GCA_004026665.1 Murina feae
GCAGTCTCTAGCATTTTCTTGAAAAACCTAATAACCGTGGTTTTGAACTCTATATCCTGTCGTTTTCTTTCCTCCATTTCTGTCATTTGTGACCTGTTTCGTCTCCGCATTTTGGCTGCTTCCCTTTCTGATTTAGGCGATCACTGCGAGGGATTAACCTCTAAGCCACTTGGTTATGAGAGTCAGCTGTGTCTACAGTAGGAGAACTTCTGTGCTGGAGACACCCTTATGGGGCAAGAGTTGTTTCAGTGGAGCTTTTATGCTCACTGCATCTGCCCCAAGTGTGTTCCTTGTGGATCTGTTTTGTTTAGGTTAGTCCCACTCTGGCCACTGGGTGAGGCTGGCTCCTATATCTTTAAGGAGGCGTTGATTAAGCCTCTGCCCTAGGCTACTCAGTCTTTTATCTGCAAAAGCCTCTGATGCAGCTTGGGAGGGGCGGGGCCTGGGGGAGTTTGCAGGGCGGGGTGGAGCAAATAGCTATGGCGCTTTTCAGCCCTGTGCTGAGAGACACCAGGTCTCTGTGTCCCACGGTAATTGCTGCAAGCAATGCTGAGAGAAACTCGCTTTGGATTTCCTCCCGGTGCCAGTCAGTCCCCCTTCTCTGGCTGTCTGGGTCCTCAGAAACTCGGCTGGAACTGGAGTTCAGAGCCGCTGGGAACTTGTGTCTCTCTCCGTTTTGGAAAAGAACCATGTCCCCCGGCGCCAGCCCTTCCCCGAGCCCCGTGCGCGCACCTCCATACCTCTGTACTTTGCTTCCGCTGCTCCTCTGAGTCTCAGACTCTTCTCTAGTTGTAGGATTTTCACTCAGCCAGCCTTCCTGTGGGTGCGAGTGGTGTCCGTGTGTTCTTTTCGAGGTTTTTCTGAAATAGTTGTTCACGGCTGCATTTACGGTGTCTACCCTCTGGTTGTTCTTTATAGAGGAACAGTAGTGGTCAAATCTTCTAAATGAGGGTAGCAGGTTGGAATAAGGTTTTGTGAAAATTTACTCATTCAGAAGATATTAAGTGGAATGTGTATTAAGTGAAATGTTCTGCATGTACAAACAGTGTTTTTTAAATTTTATTCTTCAATTACAGTTTACATTCAGTATTATTTTGTATTAGTTTCAGGTGTACATCACAGTGGTTAGACAATTAAATAATTTACAAAATGTTCCCCTTGATATTTCCATTATCCACCTGGCACCATACATAGTTATTAGAATACTAGAGGCCTGATGCATGAAATTCATGCAAGAGTAGGCCTTCCTTCCCCCAGCTGCTGGCACTGGCTTCCCTCCAGTACTGGGGACCCAAGCTTCTCTCATAGCCCTGGCTTCATCCTGAAGGTTGTCCGGTCTAATTAACATATTACACTTTTATTATTATAGAGTACTGACTACATTCTCTATGCTTTACTTTACATCCCCATGAGTATTTTGTAACTACCAATCTGTACTTCTTAATCCCTTCACCTTGAATAAGTCATGCATTACTTGTCATGGAGCTAACAGTGTAGCAGGGAAGGTTGTCAGTAAACAAATTATACAAACTTAAAGGTGCAAATAATGCCCTAGCTGGTTTGGCTCAGTGGATACCACATCACCCTGAGGACTGAAAGGTCCTAGGTTCAATTCCAATTAAGGGTATGTATCTCGGTTGTAGGCCTGATCCCTGGCCCCAGGTCAGGGTGCATGCTGGAGGCAACCAATCAATGAATGCATCTCTCTCACATTGATGTTTCTCTCTCTGTCTCTCCCCATCCCTTCCACTCTCTCTGAAAAAAATCAATGGAAAAAATATCCTTGGGTGAAGATTAACAAAACAAAACAAAACAAAACAAACAACAAAAAAAGAAGAGGGTGCAAATTGTGAAGAAGTGCTGTGAAGGAAAAAAAGTCAATGGTGCTCTTTGAATAAAGAGAGTCCTGATTTAATTCGTGTATGTGTGTAATGATCAGTCTTTCTGAGGAAGTTACATTTAGGTTGAGATCTGATGGATAAGTCCAGGCTAAGAGGGGATGAAGAGTTTTTTTGGATGGAACATATGCCAGGTCCTACATTTGGAAAGAACTTAGCCTCTTTGAGGACCTCTGGCGTGTTCAAAACAAGGAAGAGAGTGACAACATAAGGTTGGAGAAATAGGCTGATGCCATATTGTCTGGTCCCTTGCAGGCTATGATAATGAGGATGGATTTTAGTCCTAAGTGCAATTAGAAGCCCTTGAAGAATTTTAAGTAGGAGACTAACATTTAATTTAAAAGATCACTATGATTCTTATATGGAGAATGTATTATAGGAGGTCAGGACTAGAAGAAGGAGGCTAGTAAAGAGGCTGTGTGGTAATATAATGAGATCATGGTAACTTAGACTAAAGTGTGGGCAATGGAAAAAAATATATATATGATTTTAACTGCCATATAAATGTTTTATAACAGCTTTATTGAGATATAATTCATATACCATACAATTTACCTATTTATTTATTTTTACTGTCACTTTTTAAAGTGGAACTCAAAATGAATACTTTATAGGAATCAGAGAAAAAGTACTGCTGCTTAGAGGCTTCAAGAAATTGGCATCATGTATAAATGCACATTACAGATACACAGATTCCCCTGATAAGGCCCTTTACCACACAATGTTCTTTGCCCTGCAAACTATATAGAGGAAAATTTTAACTGCATAAATGAATTTAAGTATCTGACTATGTTGTAGGACAAAAATGGAGTAAAATGAAACATTATCATTCTCTTGACTATAAGAGTATACATACCATCACTTTCTTATTTGGAAGCAGTAGAAATACATCCATGTTGTTGTTTTTTTAATTCACCAATTTAAATTGTACAATTCAATGGCTTTTAGTACATTCACAGAATTGTGCAACCATCACCACAATTAATCTTAGAATATTTTCATTATCCTCAAAAGAAACCTGTATCCATTAGCATTCACTTCTCATTTCTTCTGAATCACGCCTATGCTCCACCTCTAGGCAACTACTAATCTACTTCCTACTAGTCTACTTTGCCTATTCTGGCTATTTCATATAAGAAGAAACATATATATTCTTTTGTGTCTCATTTATTTCACTTAGCATAATGTTTTGAAGGTTAATCCACGCTGCAGCATGTATCAGTATTTCATTTCATTTTATGGCTGAATAATATTCTATTATATGGACATACCACATTTTGTTTATCCATTTATCTATCAATGGACATTTGGGTTGTTCCCACATATTAGCTCTCACTAATAATGCTGCTATGAACATTCATATATGAGTGAATACTTTTTAAAGGTAGAATTGATGGGACCTAAGTCAATTACTGGGTGTTGAAGGAGATGAAGTATTAAGGATGCATGCCAGATATCTAACTTGAATGGCTATTATTTAAAGCCATAATAGAGTGAGCAGAGTGGGAATACCAGAGCGGTGTGTGATAAGTGAGGGTCAAGTAGCTATATAGAAAATATAGGACTCCAGCCCTATACTTTTGAGGGTAACAATTTTAAAGAGTTGGAGATCATATTATGATAATTGGCTTAACATGGGACTCTTAAGGTAGAGATGATGCTGTACCCTATCCCCTATTCCCATCCAACAAGGCCAGGGGAATACTTATGTTCTGTATCTTCCCTTCCCCTCAGTAAATCACTTATCCAAGTCCTGCTTATAAACAATCATATGAATGGTTAATGCCAAGATTGCTTAGCACCCCCTAAACATCTTTGTTTTCATCAACATAAGTAGTCAATATTGGGGAGTGCTACTTTCAACATAGAAAGATAGCTGTAAACTTTATTCACTCAGAGCCCTTTATGTTAATTTATTTATTTAATGTAGATTTATTGGGTGCCTATTTAAGCTAGATTCTGCAGAGAACTACAAAATGCTTACAACACAGTCTCTGCCTCCAGTGGGGGAGAAATCATGAGAAGGATAGGAATTTAAAGGACTGAGAGCTCACTATTGTCCACTGAGATTAGGGAAGACTTTATGGAGAGATGGTGTTGGACTGGGGGCTTAAATGTCGATCGGATTTTAATAAGGAAATAGAGAAAGGAGGGCATTTTGTATAGAAAGTAGCATGCACAGAATGGCTCAGGGGTATTGATGCCAGGCAAAAGAGTTTAGTTTTTTAATGTAGGTCATAATGAGCCACCAAAGCTTTTTTTTTTAACCTAAGGAGTAGTAATTCAAGAGGATTTCTCTTCCAATATTATAGGGGAGAAGCCCTAGCTGGTTTGGTTCAATGGATAGAGCATCAGCCAGTGGACTGAAGGGTCCTGAGCTTGATCCCTGGTGGGGGCATGCAGGAGACAGCCAATCAATGATTCTTATCATTGATGTTTCTCTCTCTCTCCCCCACTTCCTTCCTCTCTAAATAAATAAAAATATAAAAAATATATAGGGGAGAAATTAGAGTGGGGAAAGACTAAAGGAAGATGTAAGAGATGGAAGGAATCAGAAGTCAACAACTGATTAGACTTAAAGGACAAAAAGGAGAAGAAAGAGGAGTTCAAAGCCTGGGTAACCAGAAAATGATATGCCACTAACACAAATGAAGACAACAGGAAGATATTATTGAGGGTGGAGGATAGAGAAGATGATTAGTTGAGTTGGAAGCACTCTAAAATGGTAGAGTGGAGAGTGGCTCATGCATAGGAATGACCACTGAAGCTGTGGGGATAGATGAGTTAGCCTGGTTGACTGCTCAGCAAGATGTCTGAACCTATGGGGAAAGCTACCTTTAGGAGGTGGTGGGTGAAGAAAGAGCTCACAAAAGAGAAAATTGGACCAGTCAGTGGTTGTAATCACGGTCAGCATCTGAGTGAAAAAAGCCTCTAAATTACTTCAGGTGGCAATTATAGTAGTTTCAGTAGATGGTGTGCAGCATAGGATCATTTTGCAATGCTCCATTCTTTTCTTTTTTTTTCAAATTTTTTTTATTATTATTACATAAAGTTTTACAAAGAAAAGCCACATTGGTATGTAGTGAACTAAATTAAATAATACTCAAAAAACCATTTTTGTCCCACAGACAGTATATTTTTGTTATTCGTCACTTTGCCATTTCAAGTAAAAAAAATTAAATCCTACATCACAAAAGGTTCAGGGCTTCTGACTTAGAACGCATTAGGATAAGTAGAACATCACAAGCTCCTAATTGGTCAGGACTCTGAACCAGTTTCCAAGTGTCTCTTAATGTGGCAAGAAGCAGCAGCTAAGACCTGGAATAAGACCTACTATGTTCAATGAATCAAGAGGCTCTCCCAACTGCCTTACCTTCTGACTCTTTGAATATGGCTACAGTAATCCCATCTCCATTACTCCCACATTGAGCTATGACCTCTGTATACTCTTCCCAGAAGTACAAATTCTTAACAGCAAGCATATTTAATTTTTCAGTATATTCAATTTTAAAGCTTCCTTTTACAAATTTGTCAAAATAAAAGACAATACCATGGCTGCAGCATTGTGTACTTATTCTTGTTGTTTGTTTAATCTTAACTGAGGATATTTTTTTCTTTAATTTTTAGAGTGGGTAAAAGGGAGGCTGAAAGGGAGGAAGAGAGGGAGGGAGAAACATTGATGAGAGTGTGACACAATTGGTTGCCTCCTGCATGCACTCCAAGATCCAACCTGCAACCCAGGTACATGCCCTTGACTTGGAATCAAACCTGCAAACATTCAGTGCCTAGGTCAATGCCCTAACCACTGAGAAACACTAATGCATTCTTTTTTTGCCTTTGGTTTTTTTTTTTGGTTGTTTGTTTATTAATCGTCACCTGAGGATATTTTTCCATTGATTTTTTTTGAAGAGTGGAAGAGAGAAGGAAAAACAGAGAGAAACATCAATATGAGAGAAACACATCAATTGGTTGCCTCCTGCATGCGCCCCAACCAAGGCTCAGGCTGGGAAGAGCCTACAACCATGTGCCCTGGACGGAATCAAACTTGGGACCTTTTGGCCTGCAGGCCAGCGCTCTATCCACTGAGGCAACCCGTCTAGGGCTGTACACATTCTTGATGGTGGCATTGTTCTTTGGAACATCACAATATTAACATACCATATAAATGTCAAATTACAGTTCTTTTTTGGTTCATATAGGTAAATTCTAGATCAAGTAGTGGAACTTGATGAATTTTTCATGTTTTTCTGCCTCTATCTACAGATAATTTCCCTGCAGGAAAAACTGAAATTTTTTCTGGAGAAGTGAGGAGAGCCTTCAGCCCTGCACATCCAGATTGAAGACTGCATGAAACTATGCATGTTTCCATTGTTTCATTGTTTTATGTTGAATCATTTGTATTTGTTTCTCTGAACCATTTTTTGCTAACTATATTTGAAGTTTCTAGTAGTGTAGAAAGGCACAAAATATAAAAAAGTAATAGACCTAAGGACCCAACTCAACTATGGGACTTTGCTTCTCTTTATGAATTTGAAAATTATTTATATTGCTTTGTTCCTTAGTGCCATCAGATGATTCAGTCATGCTTGCTAAAGACAGTCTAACCTTGAAGGCTACGCAGCTGTTTTGCATATGTTTTAGCCTTTTCTTATGTTTGCTTTATGTATTTTATAAAACATTGAATAAATTGAGTCATTTCTACCAAGGGCTAGGACTGGCTACAGTGAATTTAAGTGCCTACTTCATGGCAGCTAAAGGTAGGTTATGCTCTGACTCTATTCATGTAATAGGGGTTGCTTTCCTACTCAGGGATGATTTTTTTTTTTACTTTATTAGTATTTATTTCATGCTAAATTTACTCCTGGGCCATAAGTTTTTGTTTCTTCAGTTTCATCTGGGATATCTTTTCCTTCTGTGCAACCTCTTCTGGTTTAGGAACAACCGCTCTTCTCTAGTAAGGAGGATCTCCATTCGGCAGGGAGAGCTCATGTATGAATTAATCCGCCCATGAGCTCTGTAAGTGCTGTGTTGCATCTTCGGAGCTTTGTTCACCTGGATGCACTTAATGACTAGAGAATCTACATCTAAACCTTCAAGTTTAGCATTACTCTCTGCATTTGTAAGCATGTGCAGCAAAAATTCAGCACTCCTTTTGGGCCACCGACCCTGTGTCCAACCCCACTGTTTGGCCTGGGCACACCTATGAACACCACCATTATAATGATGGAATGGCACACAATGCTTCTGTAAACTGGCACCCTTCACATACTTGGTGGCTTTTCAAATATGCATACCTTTGGTGGCCTGGATAGTTTTATGTGTTCTCCTTTTTAAATTTTATTTTTTCATATATTTTTATTGATTTCAGAGAGGAAGGGAGAGGGAGAGCGAGATAGAAACATCAATGATGAGAGAGAATCATTGATCGGCTGCCTCCTGCACACTCTACACTGGGGATCAGACCTGCATCCCGGGCATGCGCCCTTGACCAGAATCAAACCCGGGACCCTTCAGTCCGCAGGCCATTGCTCTACAGACTTTGTCAGACCAGCTAGGTCTCATAAGTGGTCTTAAAGTGAAAACAAAGATTTGAACCTCTTGATTTGAATAATTTTGTGAAGTTTTTTGAGTAGCGAACCATTTTTAGAGGTCACCTCAGGCCACTTACGGGAAGTCAGGGATGATTTCTTGCCACTGCAATCTTTGCCTCGACGTTGTGTTTTTAGGACTGTGTCTGGTTGTTATTTGCTAACTAAGGGAATAGAACAGAGATGAAATTCTAAGGGTTCCCCTTATTCTAAGCCTCTTCATCCTAACCCCCATCAGAAAAGGTTAGGAAAGACCAGATGTAATGACTGTGAAGACTCCCTTAAAAATAGTGGATGCATATGTTTTTTAGCTGCATTGTTAAAGTTTGCCACCCTGTATTCTTTAAGCAATAAATAAATTATTCATTTTAAATGTATTGCTGTCACTATATTAAACCACTTCCAAAAGGAAAATGGAGAGATAAGCAGCTAACTATGATTAGGAAATATCACAAGATGCTGTAAGTACTGGAGCTCCTTCTAAAGAGCTCCTAGGACAACTCCTAAAGAACTAAGCAAATCATCTCATACTAACCATAGAGATCCAATATTTTCATTGAATTATGTTTTAGTGGAATGAACATATGGTTGAAATCCCAGCTCTGCTACTCACCTTGGACATGTTTCAATACCTCTTAGAGCCTCCATTTCCTCATCTGGAAATCAAGGGTGATAATGCTTATTACCAAGAAGCATCTGAGAGTTTTCTGGAAGTAGTCCAGCTAGACCCAGATCTGGTTCCATCTGATGAAGTTGGTGTTTCTCTGGGAAATGTACTCACAGATTTTCTCTGCCACTTCAGGTACTCAAATTCCAAATTGAAGTTAGTAAGCCAAGGACAGAGAAGGGGAGGTCAATATGTATGGGAAGGGCCTATGGAGGAGGGATAAAGACAGAAGGAATGCTGGGGGCTAACTAATGCAGGGAAAAAAGTGGAATTAATGGAGATAGACATGTTAAGGGTAAACTAAATGAAGCCAAAATTAGGTAAGAAGTTATAAGACAGCTTGTAAATGAAAATAATATAAAAACATTGCCACCCCCCATCCCATGCAGAAACCCAGAATTTAAAAGATGAGAAGAAAGAGAATGGGGAAAAGGAATTGAATGTCAGAGGCAGAAGGTGGGAGAAGAGGCAGGGTTTGAAAAGAAGATAGGCCTTTTCAGATGAAGGAAGGCAGGGGACTGGAACAGAAACAGATAAAAAGTACCCAGGGCACATGGCTGGAGAGACTGAGGTCAGTGAGGGTGGCACATATGCCATACATGGCATCCAAGGGTGAGAGAAGTAAAAGAGCTCTATTCAGTCTCTGCCCGATACTGCAGCCCAAGAGCAGCCAGAGCTCTGTTGAGAGGCAAGGGGGGAGGGAAGATAATAGGAAGGTACAAGGTCAAATTCATGAGTCTGCAGTGGCCTTTCATTCCTTCTAATACCATATCTCATTGTAATCCTGGGCAACTGCTTTACCATTGCACTCCAGTCCCCCAAGGCTTATTGTCACCCTGACTCTCCACCCACCCAACATACACACGAATGATACCTCACAAAGCTTTCTTTAAAAAAAAGCCCAGTGATTCTGACTTTTTGTATGTTACAGACCTGCACTGGCCAACATGGTATCCACTAGCCACCTGCAGCTTTTGAACACTTGGCATATATCTAGCCTGAATTGAGATGTGTAGTAAGTAGAAAATATACACAGAAAATATTTCTATAGGGGACTGCTCTGTGCCAATGGCCTAGCAACCTCACACTTTCCTCATAGGCAAGGCTCAAATGCAGGCTGCTCTGGGCCTTGGGGAATGCCCTGTAATTCTACGGGAACATGGGAAGATAGACAATCTCACAAGAAGCTCCTACAAGATCATTCTCATTCGCCTCCTTATCTCGAGGGAGGCTGCCATGAGGCAGTTTCTCATCTGTCTCCTTCATTCTGGTGAGGTATGAGACTTTATGCCTGCCCCCACCCCCAGCACCAAAGGGGACATCTGCAGGCCATAAAAATGTTTAGCTGCAGTTTAGAATTGGCTACTCAGCAGCAAGGTGCCCCGGCATCCATGGTACATGTTATAAGGCTCCTTTTGTTTCATTGTTGTCCTGTGGGACAAGGGGTGCAGGGACCTAGTATCATTGCTGTTCTTGCTTTTGCTGTCTCTCTAAGTAATAAATTGTCTGGATCTATGTGGGTTTCTTGCTTCTTTATAAGCCTGTTTCACAATTTCTAAGACTTCTTTTTTAAAAAAGGAATCTAAAATACCATTAAGAATTATTTTATACTGATTACCTGTTGAAATAATATTTTAGATATACCGTGTTAAATAAAATATATTAGCAAAATTTGCTTCACCTGTTTAACTTTTAATATGGCTGCTAGAAAATATTAAATTTCATCTGTGGCTCACATATTTCTATTGGACAGTGCTGTTATAGATTGGTGAAAAAGGAAAAACTGTGGTAGCAAACGGAGACTAGCAGAGTTTTATTTTGCCAGAAAATAGCATTTATAAAAAACTGTCACCACCAATTATTTACAAGGACATTATACATATAATCTAGAGAACAGACCTTTAAATTGAATAAATGTAACTTTATAGCCACTTATTGCTTTGTTCTTTTTTGTATATTGTTTCAAGCTGGTAAAAAAAATTCCTCAGATTGATGAGAATGGTATTGAAGAACCATTGCCCTAAGAGCTCATTTGGTGAGGGTATAACCAGCTAATGTGTGTAGGGAATTAAGAAGCAACAACTTCAGGTAACTGTGGTGGATGTAGTTAGTGGGGGTGTCTTTTTGGTTCAGTAGGTATTGGACTCATCTGGTAACCTATATTTTGCAGTGCTGCTGTGGCTTCTTGCCCACCTTCTCTTCCCACACACAAATAAGAGAAGGGTGTAGAATACAAGAGTCAAAGAGTATATATAACCAGAGGAACCAAAGTAAACAAATACATATTTATTCTTTTCAAAGAAGACTTCAAGGGAAAGGAGAAAAGCACCACAGTGAGTGGCAATCAAAGTTAACTAATTTGTTCTCAGCCCTGCCTCTTTATCTCAAACATTTCCAGACTAATGTGTCATCCTTGTCATCTCCCCCAATCTCTTCTCCAACTCCCATCCTCGTGACCAGTTCTTGCAGCCAGCAAGCAGCATAGCAGGCCTCAGTTCAGCTTCAATACTGCCCTGGGGCAACAAGGACATTCAGCAGGTCCCTCAGCCAAATGCAGCAGCTGTGGGAGGAGATGGAGGCTGGGAGCTGAGCCCTGGCCTTGAGCCTTTCCCTCTCCCACAGCCATGGGTGTTAAAAGAATAAGAAGGAACTGATGTATTCCTTTGTTCCTAGGGCCATATTTTGGCAGGGAGTCCCAGAGATAGAGGTGCCCTGCTGAGCAACTAAGTCGCCACAGCTCTAGGGCAAGGCCTCCAGTTTTCTCTTCCAGGACTGTTTATCTTAAGGCAGTTACTTCCTTGGTTATCTGTCACCTATGACAAAGAAACTTTGATGAAATTCTTGGCCTGAAATGGTTTCAGAGGTCACAAGTCTACCATTGAGAATGTGTATTGAAGAAACACCCTAGCCTGAAGCTGGAAATGGAGCCAGGTCCCAAACACACCACCTCAGACAGTATGAGTATTTCTTAAAATGAATCTGGAGGCAAACCAACTCCCAGAATTGGTTTTTGCCTGTTCTGAGGATTTCTTTTTTTTAAAATATATTTTATTGATTTTTTTACAGAGAGGAAGGGAGAGGGACAGAGAGTCAGAAACATCGATGAGAGAAACATTGATCAGCTGCCTCCTGCCCACCCCCTACTGGAGATGTGCCCGCAACTAAGGTACATGCCCTTGACCGGAATCGAACCTGGGACCTTTCAGTCTGCAGGCTGACACTCTGTCCACTGAGCCAAACTGGTCAGGGCTCAGGATTTCTTATTACTGTAACCTAACAGCCCAGTTCCAGGAACAGATAATCTCAAATAGTTTCTCTGCAATAAAATATATCCCAACTTTGGGCCTCGAAAGAAATGGGTACTTAAAAGCCTTGATTTCAGCCTTTTCATTCTGGAGGGAAGGGCACATGTCTTCCTGGGTTGGGCCCTACCTAAGGTTCCATACAACAAACAGCCACATGTCCTCCAGCCAGTCAGCCTTCCCTAACAATTTCCCAATCAACATGACACCACTATGCTCTCACTTACAAGCAGAGGTACTCTCAAAATGGCTTTTTGGCCTATATCAGATTCTGTCGAGAATAAATCGCCTATCAATCCTAACTGTTTATTGATACTATTTGACAACAACCTCAGCAAACACATTTCTTATCACAGATGCTAACTCTTCAAGTCAGACGTTTTCCTCAGGCTGCCTACCCAGCAACTTCCTTCACCGCACTTTCAGTTGAGAGCCATTAACTACGTTACATCACACATGATACCTCTAGGAAACACATACGTGATAGATGCCTAATGACATACACCACATCTCAGTCAATATCACCTTAATTTGGATTCACAGTGCCCAATGATCTATTTACCTCACTACAGGAAAACTGCTCCCACATGAGGTAGTGACTGTCACTGGAGCTTTGAGAGATAAACAGGCATACCTTGGAGATATTTTGGGATCAGTTCTAGACTACCACAATAAAGCGAGTCTCACAATAAAGTGAGTTGTAATCTTTTTGCTGATAGAGGGTCTTGCATTCAATTTGTAAAAACAATGCAACATCTGTGAAGCTCAACAAAACAAAGTGCAATCAAAGGAGGTATGCCTGTACTTACTTCGGGCATTAAGGTAAACACAGGACCACAAAGTGTCAGTAACCATGTTAGTGAGAATTCAACACTTCACCTGTTGCTTCAGTCCACCTAACAGCACAAATCCTACATAACAAAATCTACATCTTTACTATGCCTGGCCCGCTGCAGTTGCCACAGGTCCTCAGCAGCCCTGGATCTCTCGAGTGGAGTGAGGGTTACAGAAACGATTTTCCAGGATTTCTCTGGTAAAATATTGTTTTGTAACATCTGACCTCCTAAGGCTTAGGTAGCAATAAGCCTCAAAGACCCCGAGCTTTCTGTTTTATAGCAAATTTCTTCTATCCCATTCCTGCCCGCAATCTAGGCCACTACAAATATAGCTTCCCCCCACTCACAGACAGATGCCTAGGCTCTGTGTTTAATGCCCACCTACCACCTGCTCATCATTTATCCGGATACCCAAGCCCTTCTTCCCAGAGACCTATTGAGCAATAAGGTAGATGTTGTGATGAGGTCTGACACTGTGGGCTTCTGGCTTAATGCCCCACGGTGATTCTAGAAGGAGGCAATCCTAGGCTTTTGGATCCAAGCTTCTGCCTTCCCTCCTATGCAGCATAAATCTAGCTTCCCAGAAGCTGTATCCACAGGCACACTTCTTGATCTTAACACAGCAACCCAAGCATCTCATACCCCCCTGACCTCAGTGGCAACCACAGCTTTCTTCATGGACTTGAGCCAGACTTAAGAACTGGAAGAGGCTAGATAATGTATTCTATGTCTTAGCCTTTTACAAAGGCTACTAAAAGCCTATTTGTTACTTCTTTTCGGCATGGGGTAGGTAAAGCTTAGATTTGCTCTATTTTGGTATGTGAAGCATCATTTAGAGGAGCCCTGGAAAATTCATCCAAGGCCCAGGTCTCAAGAGAACAAGATTTGCAGTGAGTAAAGAGAAGAGAGTGACTCCTCCTGTCAGATTCCTCTATGGCCACAGGCTTCTGTTGCTTTGGTATTAAAGACAGCTCACCCCAAACATGAATACAGAGACATCTTAGGGGAGCAGCCAGGATATATCTGTTTAACCAGAGGCTTGGGTTAACAAAAAGCAAGGCAGAACATTAATACTTCAAGAGGTATTAGAATTTAATGTGTGAGTGAGGCCAGAGGAATACTGATATACAGTAGATATGTAGGATAGATATGTATATATATAAACTTAGGCAAATGAAGTCAATTTTAGGGCTCTAGGTTATGAAGCTCCTTGTGAAAGAAAGCTGCCTCAGTGGACTCTGACTCTGTTCAAAGTTCCCAAGGTCACTTCCCGCTCCCCTGCTATCTACCCTGAATAGTTTCTGGATAAATGGATCATGGTATATATTGCCTAGTAAGAGTTAGTTCAGTTTGAGATTTGGGTTCACCTTCTGGAGAGAATAATTTTATGCAAAGGAAGGCCAAGCTGTTGCCTGGATAGAAAATGGTCAGTGGCTCCTAGGAACAGGCCACTATTCACGGTGGCCCATTGCATCTGCCTTAGGATTAGCTGGGGACAATCAGCCACCTCATCCAATTCAGTCTAAAGGAAGAAATGTTGTCAGACTAGCTGGTGGCTTCCCCTTCTCACCCAAGGAGAGCAAGACTCCCTCGCTGAGTAAGTTGCTCACCCTCCCCCAGGGTTGTGAAGGTAGATTCAGAAGAGGCAAGGGTGGCTTCACCTGGATTTTCAAAGCAACTCAGCTGGTCTCTCATGATGCTGAGGCCTTCAGGAAAGAGGAGGATGGGGGGTGAGGGTGGAATCTGAGCCTATAAATATTTCTTTAATGTTTCCAAATGTAAGGTGGAAATAGGACCGAGAATGAAGTGTTCCTTTCCCCATGAGAAAGGTCTGCCAGCAGAGGTCTGAGGCAGAGGAACTGAAGATATTTGAGGAGGAAACAACATCTAGGTATCATCAGGATGGCTAGAGGTATGCCCTCGAGCTGAAGTAATATGACACATGCTGCCCCAAGATTTTTTTCAGGGGCACTTTGATGGAGAGGGGTTGTCTCAGGGATACCTTTTTTACCTTTCTGAGTTGGGCCAGAAAATAGGGCTAACTCCTGTGGATTCATAATGTTGGAACCCTGGGGTCATTAGGCTTCCCTATCTCCATAATTCCATGGAGAAGAAAAGGAAACAGCAAGCATTGCTTAGTTCTGCAAGGCAGCTTCTTTGCTCCCCATCTAAGTGGCCTCCAAGTACTATTTGCCTAGGTTGCAATAGAAATGTACTTAAGGGACCAGTCTCAAACTTGAAGATTAAAGGGCACATTTTTGGAGTCATAGGAATCATTCCTTTCCCGACCTTGGCCCCACACACCCACCTCACATACCACCAGATCTCTGCTGCTGCCTAGAGCCCAAATAACTCTGGCTGAGAAATGTGGGGCCAGTGGGGACTGGAAAGGTTGGGTGAAGGCTGAGGAAAGGCTTTGACAGAACTAGGAGAGGACTATGCACTTATAGGATGGGGATATGGCTCCATCAAGAGGCCAGCAGTGTGTTGGCAGTCACATCAGAGCTTCGCACACTGGGGAAGGCATGGCGAAGCTTCTCCATAATGTCCTCCAAGCACAGGCTGACATTTTGGCTCTTTGACCCCACGTCATCTGTGTTGGAAAAGAGAAATTTGGAAAGGAAACTAGAGATTCCCTAATGAAGCAAAGGGGCTGTGGTAGGACACCACCAGCTGAAGGGCAAACCCATAGCATTTGTGTTTTCCCCAGCAGTGCTACATGGATGGTGCTCAATATACATATGTAGAATTAAAAAAAAACAAACGAGCCAATCATCCCTGATACTAGGCTTAAAGCCATGAGGAGAAACCAGAAGCAGCCCTAGCAGAACTTTAAGTAGGAGATCTAGAGCAGGACAAAGCATGGAGGAAGGGGCTGGGGGAACTCACCTGCAGCTTCAGTGTCTGGAGTAGTCTGTCCCTTCTCCTGGGAGTGACTGCCTTCTGACTGTTGTGGAGAGGAAGCTAGGGACGAGCCTGCAGAGCCATTGCCATTTGATTCATTGGGTGGCTAGGAAGAGGTAATGCATGACTTAAGTGGCTTTGCCTTCCTGACCTTACTTTGACAGACTCCTGAACTTAGAAGGGGCCTTAGAGACCTCATGTCGATCCCTTTGCCCTTGGACTTCAATAAACTATGGTAGTGCCCCAAACAGTGATCTATCCTTCGTGGAAATTTCTTAGAATATTCAATTACCAATTACCTTCCTCCTTCAATAAGATATATCAAAGTTCCCCACTCCTTACAAGAATGGCATTGCACCTAAATGTCTCTTGTTGTTATGTCAGCTATAATTATGCTGTTCAGAAACCAATTCTCTATAGAAATGTGGAGTTGCACACCTGATCCTCAATTCATAACATATCATATATTAGAGACCTCCAGCCGTCTAGAGGCCATCCCTTGGAGGATCTGGGGAAGAGGCAGGGTGTGGTATCAACTGGTATGTATAATGACAATAGGTAACATTTATCAAGTGTTTACTATATTCCTGGCATTGTATTAAATTCTTTAAATGCATTATCTCATTTTATGTTCACCATAATTCCATGAAGTTGGTATATTATTATCCCTATCTGACAGATGAGGGTACCAGGGATTAGTGAAGCTAAGTAACTTTCCTAAAACCCTACAGTCACTAATTGGCAGAGCCACATTCAAACACAGGGCATTCTAATTCTAGAGCAATACTATATCATACACACTATCTCTCAAAGAATAAAAGGATAAAAAGTAAAAAGAGCTCTCTTCACAGAAAAAAATCTTGCTTTGGCCAAACATGTTCAAACTTGATTCTTTCCAGCAAGCATAAGAGAAAAATCAGTTTTGGATGATTCTTTGAACTTTGTCTTTTAATAATGGGTTCAAATAGGTTATAGGGAAGTGAGCTCTCAGAAGTCTTCTCTCTATCCCAGACCCCACAGTGGCTTGAGAGTAATAGACAAGGATGGAGTGAAAGCTAGATGGAAGAGAATTGGCCAAATAATGCAACCAGGCCTTCCTTTCCATTCCCTTCCCTTCCCTTCCCTAATTTCCAGTCCAGTTCTCTTCAGAAGGCCATCTAACAGCCATGGCCAAGGAGTTCTTTCTTTCCTCCCTGTTGTCACATATCTACTCCACTGATACCCACCCGTCTCTAACCCCTGAAGGGGTGACACTGGCCCTTCCCCTGGCTTCAGCCTCACCTGCAGGAGCAGTTCCCTTAAGCGCTGCAGTTGGGACTCTAGCTGCTTGTTGTGGTCTTCAAGGATCTGCATGCGTGTCTCCAGGCGGCTCTTGTGCTGCCGAAGGATCCGGGCCTCAGCCAGAAGCTCTTCATTGCGGTGGTCCTGTGCCACCTCAGCAGAGCCCTCAACCAGGGTGGGTGCCTCAGCAGCCTCCTCATGCTGCCACTTCAGGCGCCTCAGCTCTCCCTGGAGAATCCTGCCATGGACAAAGAAGCCAAGATCTATGGCCCTAATGAGTTCTTGACTATCCCCGTCCCAAATGATCCCTCATATCTGGGTGTGAGCAATACTTTGGCTCTCCCATCCCCCCCAACACCCCAGCCATGTTCTTGCTTGAATGGCTATATCTACTTCCTTTCAGCACATATTCCATTTATTCTGCCATCCTTGGGCCTCAGAGCAGAGAGAGCTATTATTTCATATAACAAATGTCTTTAATGTGCTGCTTAGGTGATTAATTCTAACCTTAAAATCAGGCAGAAATACAGTCTGCAAAAAATGAGGCATTATAGCCACTGACTCACCTTCTGCATTTTTAGATATTTAGAAGACATAACATGAACAAAATATCACCCATCTTCCTTCTTTTGTCAACTACCCTCCTCTTTGGCCTACTTTGAACACCCATGTTGAGTCACCAAGAGCACAAATTCCAAAGAGATCATCTGCTTTGGGGACATTATTATTTTTTTGGCAACAGAATTATTCTCTCTCCATTGTTTTCCAGGGCCTACTAACTGCTGCTCTTATGCAGTGCTTCTCAAACTATCCATAGTGAAGACTTATAGGGTGATAACTTTGTAAGTTACATGAAAATCTAATCACTACATCATACACTGAAACTAATATAATATTTTGTCAACTGTAATTGAAAAAAATTAAACAAAAAATAACTATCCATAGTGAAACACCGGGGGGGGGGGGGTTTCAATCCACTGTGGACCAATATGTGGTCTGAATGTGCATGGCTAGTACACAGCTCACAGCACACATGTCTTGCCACACAAGTTTAACAACAAAGTGATACCCTATTTAATGAAGATAAATCCACTAAGTGTGTCCTGGGATGTCATGCAATGTCAATAAGCATTTCTAAAAATTTACTCTCTATTTCTAGATTTATCTTGTTTTGAGCCAGTAACAAACACCTTGCAGACTGGCCCTGTTCTAAGGACTTGCTACTACATGTACAGTCTGTGGACCAGTGACATGGGCACACCTGGGAGCTGGTTAGAAACAGAGGAACTCAGGCCCCTACCCAGACCTGTAATTCAAAATCTGCACCTGACCGAGCTCTCTAAATGATGTGTATGCTCACTATTGTTTGAGAAGCACTGTTCTATGGATTCCATTGCATGCCCCCAAAGTGGCTTGGACCACCCTCTGGCCCCTGCCGCCATAAATACTTTATGAAGTTAATGCCATTCTTGTCATCTTGTTCACCTTTACTCTTCCAGTCCTCAAATGTGCTATGCAGTGTCACTTTCCTCTTCTTTTATTACTTTCACTTAGTGCTAAGTATCTCTTTCCATTCCAACCCTGAAAATTCCCTGAGGGCAGAGACATGTATACTCTCTGAGTTTGTATTCTTTCTGCTTGCATCTAGTGGGTACTTGAAAATATTTGGGTTGAGTTAAAGGCGTTAACCAGTTAACTGCCACGCACCCAAAGGTGCTCTTATCTCGTTTGCGTCTATAGATGTCTATGGTGTACCAAGGGTTAAAATAATTACTAGACTAGCTAGCACTTATTGAATACTTACTCTAAGCTAGGCACTGGCTAACACATTATATGCCTGATCATTTGATCTTCCCAAGTGCCCTTAGGAAGGAGGTACTATTACCAATAGTCCCATTTTACAGATGAGGAAATGAAAGGTGACAGAATATAGCTTGTTTGAGGCCATATAGGTAGGATGTGGAAGTGCCAGGACTTGCAAGCTGCCTGACTCTAGAATCCACATAGATCTGTGTCATAGCCACACCCACCGGTTCTCATCCTCTAAGTGGGCCAGGACCTTCTCTAGCTCCCCCTTGCTTTCTGTGGCCATGCTGCATGGAACCTGCTGTCCGAAGCCTGGCTCCCGGTCTGTAATGGGGCTGGAGTGCCGCAGCAGGTACTGATCCTCGTCTCTGCATGGGTGTGGGGAGAGGAAAAGAGATGGCTGGGCACTGAACCAAGAAACAGCTCAGGGCATGAGTTCTCAGCTCCCAGTTCAGGCCTCAGGAAATGCTGAAGGATTCCATTCTAAGTCACGTAGAAAAGGAAAAGACCATGTATTTAGGCTTACGAGGAATGGAAGTATTCAAAGGTGGCAGAGGTCATGGTTGGGTATATACTAGGACAGAGTGTTTCCAGTATGCTGGGGTTTGTGTATTCTTCAAGCCCTATGGAAAATGATTCCCTGTTTGTGCTATTCTTCCACCCCACCTTCCCTTCACTTCCCCATCCCCAGGAGGATCATTGGCTGCCTTAGTCCTGGTCAGGGCCAGATTGATCCATGCAGTTAGCAGCTCCTAGGCCCTCTGAGCCAGCCAGATACCTCCCTAGAGATGCAGGGCTTGTTCTTGGGCTATAGCTTCAGTTACATTCCTGGTGTCTCCCAGGGTTGCTGTGGCACTATCTGGGCCTTTGGCATCCTGAGCATAAGGTAATGGCTCATTTTTGCAAAGTTAGATGAAAACGTAGTTTTCTTTCTCAAAGCTGGGCATAAAAGGATGGGATCGTGCAACAGAAAGGGATCTGGGCAGATGGCAGGTAGGTAGTGCATCATTCATTCTCCCCACTCAGTTAATAGAGGGCAGACTGCGTCTCTTTCTAAACTCGGTGCCCAGAAAGCAGTCTTCTTCCCTTAGGTTATCAAATACCCTAACCACCATACCCCCTCCCCTGGAGTATATACCCTTCCCAAGTAAATGGTGGCAGAAGGATCTTAAAGAGAACTAGCTATTCCTGGAAAAGGAGCAGCTGTGAAAACTCACATGCTGTCATCTGGGGACAGGCTGTCATTAAAGAAGGAGCAATTTTGATTTTCCATCTCAGCAAGCCTGGGAAAAAAGAGGAGGAACAGAAGGGAAAACAGGATGTGGGACCTGCTTTCATCTCAAGGATTCTAATCCCACAATAGAATATTAGTTTTGGGGGCTGTCCCAACCCCACCTAAGTGTTGGGACTCGCTAGTTGCCACATACCCCACTGTGCACACACACCCCAGTCCTGACTCCTTTCTCTTTGTCCCAACTGAAAACCCCTTACCCATGAGATTCCTTATAACCCCTGTCCCCCAAACCTGGTGGTTACCTGCTGGCGAAATGCTCAATTCGGGTGTGTGTGTCAGCATGTGGCAACCTCGGGGAAGAAGCTGGCCTAGAGGAAAGCAGCAAAGACTCAGAGGACCAAAGACTGGGCAGCTGGGCAACCTGTTTCGTCACCCTCTCCCCAGTTAGTGAGATGGGAAAGAGATGATGGGAACAGGATACAGAGACTGGATTTACAGGGTCTCGTTCTTAGGCAGTATTCCTAGTCAGGCATAAGTTGAACTGCTCTGTCACTAGTTGGGTTTGCCCTTGAGCACTTCCCCAGCCCACATGGCACTCTGCCCCTTCTTAAACCCAGGCTCGGTAAGGTTGTCCACAGTTCCCACCAGCCACTGGTACTCACGTGTCACTGTATTCAGCCTCCAGCACTGATTGCACAGGCAGATAACCTCGCTGAGGGTGTTTGCTGAAATAATGCTTTGAGCGGAATTTATTCTTTAAGGTTGTGGCAAAGTCTCTCATATTCTCACTGGATGTGGTCTGAGGGGAAAGAGGGCAGAGGGGCTTACCTTAAAGGCTTTGGGACATGATGGGATAGGTGTGGCTACTCCCCTAGAGCAGGGAACGTGACTGGTCCTCCACTCTTGTTCATGCCTACCACACTCCACTCCTAGAAAAAGATCTAGAAAGATACATGCCAAACTGTGAACACTGGTTGTCTCTGAGAATTTGGACCATAGGGTTGGGGACCAGGCTGAGGAGAGAGAAGGACTTTCATTTTATACTTTAAACCTCTATATAATTTGAATCTTTTACAATGAACATATATTCATTAATTTTTAAAGTATCATTTACATAAATTCTAGGGACATAGATGAACAGGAGGTAGAGAATTACCAGTATACTATCTTGAGCCAGTTTTCCATGTATAACTTTTATAATATTTACTTTAAAATAATATCGAAAGAAAAATAAAGGGCAATGTTCCCCCTGATCCCAGAGTCGGACATGTTTCTGTGCCAACAAAATCTGGAGAAGAGATGATAGCTTGGAGAGATGGATTATGGGAAAACAGGTTGAAAAATGAGAGGTATGGTGGGAGAGAGCAGTGGGGGAATATAAGCAGCCCAGACATATGCTTGGGGCTTTGGGAGTATCTACGAAATGGAACGAAATAAACGAGTTGAGGGAGCAGAGTCAGCTCAAGCAGCTAAGTCTGAAGCTGTGGATCCTGAGCACAGCAGAGGAGAAATTGTATGGCTGGAGTCCAAGGATGTTGACCAATCTGGACTCAGGTGGCTATGAAGGGCATAGTTCCCGATGAAAACCAAGTGGAATTGGAGACCCAGGTAAAGAACATACCCCCAAGAGACTGAGTAATTAATTTGAGGACAAACTTTGCTATTACCTAGAGAGATGGAAGCAATGACAAAGTAGCAGGTGAAGACCAGGTGACAGGAGCAATATAGGAAACCAGGCAGGAAAAACTAAAGTGAGCAACAGAAGCTTGTTGCCTGGAACAGTCTTACACTATTTTTTCCGAAACTTCTCTCTGCAGGAAAACAGTGAGTGCCTTTTAAATGGCTGAGAGTGTCCTGGGCTCCTATACCCGGCTGTGGCCCTGGTGATGGAGAAGGTCTGCTGGAAGAAGATAGAGGCCTGAATCCCCCAAATTGGTGAATCATCAGGACTGTTGGGAGAATGTTCCCCAGAGGAGAGCAGAATACAGTTAGTCAGTGCTTGGCCTAGCAGATCAAGGACCCAGAATATGAGAGCTGTCCCCCCTCCCGCTTGGCCCAGAGGCTCCATACCGGGGTGTAATACTCCATGATGGGGTAGTGCAGCTTGTTGCCTTTGCTGGCCTTGCCTGTCAAGAAGCAGGTCTGGCAGATGTCCACGTTAAATTGTTTCAGACTCCGGTACCTTGGGGAGATGAGAGGTTGTAGGACAGAGTATCCAGTGGACTATGGTGGCCTCCCCGTTCCCCTAACATCCAAATATACACACACATCAGAAGGGGGTAGGCATGGAGCCATATATGCTCAACCTCCTATGCATAGCAGTGGCTGAGTCCTTACTAAATGACTAGCCTCATTCTAGAGAACATAAGTTTCCATAAAACTATATGCTCAGACTCCTAGGAAATGTGGGAAAGAGCACTGTCTCACCATCCTTTTTAAAGGGAAGGGATGTGCAGGTATAAATTGCTCACAATAGAAAATAGCTTTCTAAAGAAGGATCACCCTAAAACAGTCCAGTCTCACCACCTACATTGGAGAAGTCACTCTTTCCATATGAAGGCTGCTTATTCTACCAGCCCTGGGTAAGTTAGCTAAAAGTTATTTCCAAACATTTCTTTTAAAATAATATACCCTATTATTACCCAATGTAGACTAGTTCTTCAGATCCAGTTCCAAAGCCTGGCTGAGCTGCCCAGACCTAGTAGTATATAGAATGGTGAAATGCCTAGACTTTGAGAAGTCAAAGGATCCAACATCTGGTCCTAGATCTATACTAACCAGCTGTGTGAACTTGGGCAAGTCACATTCTACCTCTTTGCCTCATTTGCTTATAAAAAGACTGGGTGGTTGTGAAGGTGGTGTGTATTAGTGCTTTGAAACAAAGTAAAAACACTGAGCGTTGTATGATGAAAGTCAATTTCAGGATAGTGGCTATTTTTTTGTGGAAGGGGAATGGGAATGTAATCAGGAGAACTTAAAATGTATTGCAATAATTTTTTATTTCTTACTCTTGGTGGTGGGTAAGTGCTGCGGAAGGCTGGAGCTGGTTCACAAGAGCCAACTGTTAACATTTCAGGGATTTTCTAAGCTGGTTGTTAAATACAGCCATTATTTAAAAAATAAATTCTATAAACTCACAATTAAGTAAATGATATTAAAAACTGAAGTAATAAATACTCAAAACTCATGAGGTTGTTTATGTCTATTGGATCTGCATGGTGGAAATACTATAAATAGTGTGCAACTGTGCATCTCTCCCCAACTCCTGTGGGTAGCTAGACATCGGCCACAGTGGGAGTATTTACATCATGGAAATTAGCAAATGCTAAAAATTAGGTTCCTTTCTTGCTTTCTGGAGAGTCAGTTGTGAACCATTTGGCAGCATACCATTTGGTACATAGATGTTCTTATGTCAGGATGCTGGGGCTTCTGAGTTCTACTTAATGCTCCCTGGGAAACCACAAGAAAATTACTTCCCTTTCTATGCTGTTCCCTCACCCACCCCCTTTGGCTTCTCTATACATTTTTGTAGGTCTGGAATATTTCATAATACAACTAAAACAGAAGAAAATATTTCCAATTTTTAAAAATTTTAAACATTGTGCAATAGAATTATAATACATACCAATGTGCACTAGATTAGCTGTAATTATATAATTATGCAATACATTTTTAATATATGATTTATTTGCAACATGGCCTATTTACAGTTATTATCATTTCATCAGGTACTGTTTTCCCTACCTGAAGCCCTTGATGGGGCACTGCCTACAGATAGAGCACTTGGTCTGATGCTTCACTTGCTCAGCGATGGTGACCCGATGCAGAACAGCCAGCCACACCATGGATTGGGGCTCTAAATTGACCCATTCCAAGAACTGTGAAGCTTCAATGACTGGCTTCCCAGTGCTCTAGAGAAACAAGAAGTCCAATGGCAGTGACTGAGGCCCAAAGTGTCCCTAGATTGGCAGCTCTCAGAGGAGCAGGATAACTAGCAAGGTCTAGTCTCCAGAGGTGATTACCTCTGTCCTGTTTTAATAGAGCTGACACCCTCTCTGGCAGGACTCTGACCCTAAAAGCCCAGAGAACCCTCTGCCCTGTTGTTACATCCCAACAAACTCCCTTGTATCTGAGTAGTTCAGATCAAAAGCTTAGCTCTTAGGCTTCCCTCCCTTCTTCCTACCCTCCTTCCCATAAACCCTCCCATCTACCCTCCCAAGTTCCATACTCACAAAACGGAAGCAGCTACGGACACTGGGCTCCACATTGCTGCCCCCAAAGGCTGCCACTTCCCCCAGTTGACGGGGCACCTGAATGGCCTCATGAAGCAGGACACCAAGGTGGCGTTGGTCACACTGGCTGCCTGAGTTGGCTACTTGGCTGAAGAGGTCTGCTGGCCCCACCATAAGTCATGGCCAACCCCGATGCAGGAATGGCCAGAGAATGAGCAAGGAGAGAGCAGAAAAAGAAGACAGGGAAAGAGCACATAGACTTAGCTAATGACTTTTGAAACTGCAATACCTAGAGGCCCATCCCTGTCCTCCTAGAAGCTCAAGAGTTCTAAAAATAGCATTCTCTGAGTTCGAAGAGTAAAAGTGAGACAGGTAAAAGAGAGAGTACATCAGAAAAAGAGGGTATAGAGATGAAGACAGAGAGCAAGCTGTGTGAGAACAGTGACAGACACAGATATAATACTGTTAGGAAAACAGATTCTCAAGAAGCAAGATGAGGGTGCATGGGGCTCAGTTGTGCCTGAACATGAGTTACAGCTAATCTTCCCTAGCTTATGTAGTCTGATATTTCAGTGTTCTCTCAATTATCCACACAAATGGGAAGAAACACTGGCATGGATCATCTAAAAAGAGGAGCTAATTAAAAGCATTCGATCATCTAAGAATTATTTCTAAGTGATTGTGGAATAGACTGTGGTACTTACATTTGAATATGAACTATATCAGTCCTTGTGGGAACTCTCCTATCCCACTCCCTTAGACAGATTATTGTCTGTCTGCTTCATACCTAACTTAAGGCTTAGAAAACACACAAACATGGAAAGACAAGGGCCTGGATTTTCATAATGGATCCGTTACAGACTAGCTTGCAAAACCTTAGGTAAGTCATGAAACTCTCTATACTGAAGTTTTCTTACTTGTAAAATGAAGATAAATAATCATTGTCCACCCAACTCAAAGGAATGTTGGGAGAAATAAGTAATATAGCTATGGACATGCTCTGAAAAGTTTCCTTCCTTGTAAAGTTTTCTCAGACTGCTGTCATTTCTCCTCTGTGACATCATATAGCACATACCCTTTACCATTCTAATTAGTCTAATTAATACTGTAAAATTGCTTTCTGTGTACTTCTGTCTCCTCCTCTGGACTGTAAAACACTTGAAGCAGGGGCCATGGTTGACTGAACCTATTACTCACCACATTTAGTACAGTGGTTAATACACCATAAGCACTTGACAACTAAGGATGCTGCTGTAGAAAAGTATAAAAATGTTGTACAAAAGATGAAAGATGGAGGAGAAAACAAAGGTACTATACACCAGAGAGGTTAAAAAATGC
The DNA here is from genome assembly GCA_004026665.1 of Murina feae. NCBI lineage: Eukaryota > Metazoa > Chordata > Mammalia > Chiroptera > Vespertilionidae > Murina > Murina feae. The sequence continues at coordinate 25,087 of PVJC01012893.1, forward strand.
AGAATTACATACTGTGCACTGCCCAATAATGGGGATTATTGCACCCTGCCCATGTAATCCACATAGGAAGTCTCCAGTAGAATGTGTGACATGGCTTGAGCTCCACACTGGAGAAGGCTAAGCCTTATAGGCTATAGGGAAATATAACTATAAAGTCCAGGTGCTGGGTACCCCAGGATGCTAACTCAGATCCTAGTAAAGTAATTACATCAGATTAGAAGAAACCAGACCCACTGGAGTGATACTGGCAATAAAAATAGGTCTTAGGCCCATCTTGGCCTTTGGCTATTGTAGGTTCTTTGCAACAGCCTGCCCCAGAAAGTATCACAAGGTAGCCTGAGTAGACCCATGCTAAGTCATCAGACCTACCTTTTGCTTGTCTTATACCATCTCTCCTCCCGCCACACCTCTCCCTCCACCCTACTCCACTTCTAGAATTTGGAGTTGTACTCACACTCCAGTTTTTCCTTCACTTCTGTGCCACACAGGCATGCAATGCCAGTCTTAAAGGACAATGCCCGCATCTTTCCACTGCGACCACTAGGTTTAAAAGAAGAGACTAAGAACATGAATATATGTAAAAGGTTAACATCTTGGCAGTCATTTCCATCACAGAGTTGACTTCAGTAGGGCTCTGTGCCAACCATATCCCAAGCTGAGTTGGGTCCAAATCCACCATGGGAGCAACCCCTTCCCACCAGGTCCACTCCAGATGTCCCACTGAATTTCATCCTGGAGACTGCCAGGGTTTCAACACTTACCTATCAAAAACATTGAGGAGCCAATTGAGGCTCATGTCCACACAGAGTGGCACATTGACCAGGATGCCTCTTTCCTCCTCCAGCCGTTCATATAAGGCAGTCAGGCAGTGAATGACCTCCACCACATCCATCACATGCTCACTGGCCTGAAGATCATGCTCATTAAAGATCTCCAAAGCTGTGGTTAAAGTGACCAGGTCCACTGAGAAAGAAAGGAGAGGAGGAGAAAATATAGCTAAAAGAAGAACCCCAGGGGCTAGACAAGGAGGTAAGGCTACCAGCTTCACCAAATTTAACTCAATTTCCAGACAAACCATTTGTGAGTATGACTAAGGTGACCAGATTTAAAGTGGTACACCATTGACTGGGGAGGGGGGGTTCTTTTTTTCCTTTTCTTTTTATTATTACTTAAAATATTACAAAGAGTACAAAGAATAATCGGGACTTTTTTAAAACATTGCGGGACAAGGGACAAACTTAAAAATCAGGACTGTCCCTCCAAAAGCAGGACGTCTGGTCACCTTAAGTATGACACAAGCTTGTTCTTTACCAAGACACTTACTAGAAGGAAGGGGAAAGCAGCAAAAGCCCCCTAAATTAACCCGAAATGTTTCTATACCCATATGTTCTTTGACATCAGTTTCAAGATGGTATGATATGAATAAACTCATATTTACAAATCCATTTTGTATTTTTTGGACAAATCCATTTTAAATTTCTCTGTCTTTATACATATTTTGACTGTAAATAGATTTGTCCATAGATTTTGTCCTGAGAACCTAGTCAACAGTTATGAAGGCTCAAGTGTGCCTGGGTAAGGGCAACATACCCCAGGAGAACTTTATAATTACCCCCAATGTTGGAAGCAGCCTAGCTAGACGTGCCAGGAAGATTGAATAAATAGTGTTTCTGAGAAAGGCCAGAAAGCACATTATATCTGCAACCATGTTGTCCCCTAACCAAAAGATCTGCTTCAACAGATCTGATACTACATTCAATCACCCCAAGATGACAAAAGAACACAAGCACCACACTGGCCAGTGTGGTTCAGTTGGTTGAGCATCATCCTATGCACTGAGAGGTCTCAGGTTCAAATCCTGGTCAGGGTACATGCTGAGTTTAGTTGCTGGCTCAATCCCCAGTAGGGGGTGTGAAGGAGGAAGCCTGTCAATGATTCTCTTTAGTCTCTCTCTCTCTCTCTCTCTCTCTCTCTCTCTCTCTCTCTCTCTCTCCTCTCTCTTCTTCTCTCTTTCTCTCTCTCTAAAACCAATAAAGCATATATTTTTTAAAAAGAACACAAGCCCTCAGTGGTTCCAAACCGTCATCTGAGATACTTCCTGCCATAAAACAATTGCTTGATTATCCATGTTGGACAGGGAAGAAGGGACAAGGAAGAAGATAGCTGTGGGTTAATTTGGAAACAAGTCTGGGACTTTGGGAGAATAGAAGGGCCCTGGAAGAGCAGGTGTCAACAGCCAGGATATCCCAGCCTTCGGAGAGTTCCCACCAAGTCAATCAACAACCCTGCCCAAGGTAGGATGAAAGTGGGAAACAGACCACAGATGAAGAAGGGAAGAAGCAGAGGGGAAAGGCCATAAAGGAGTGTGATGGGAGACTTACAGCGTAGTGCCTTTTGAACTCTGCGTAGCTTCATGGCAGTGCGGTAGGCTGAGAACTTAATGTTGTTCAGATCAGCTGCAGAGAATGAAAAGAGACCTACTCAGATCAGGGAAATGCAAATTAAAACCACAATAAGATACCATTATACACCCACTAGATTGGCAAAGATAAAAGTCTGACAATAACAAGTATTATCAAATATGTGGATGAATAACTGCTGGTAGAAGTGTAAACTGAATACAATGTGGTATTAGCCAGTAAAATTGAATGTTCAGATCTCCACCAACCCAGCCAGTTATATATCCAGATCAGTGATTTTCAAATGTTTTTTGCCCAAGACACACAGTAATAAATTCATTTTACATCATGATCCAATATATATACATTCATGTGAGTATGTATAAATAACTGAACCAAACATTTCAGGAAACAACACCTTACTAGATTTACAAAGTAAAAACATAAAATTAATATCAAATATGACTCTTATTAAAGATTTGTAGCACTTTCTTTTTTATTTCCTAGTTTGTTTCAATTTTTTAAATGCTTGTCATAATACTGAAACAATGTTAAACCTGTAGTCTGAAAAACACACATGTGTAGCAGAAGACATTCACAAGAGCTCTCCAGCAGCACTGTTCTTATTAACTCCAAACTGGAAACAAGCCAAATGTCTATCAACAATAGACTAGATGAAGAAACTGTGGTGTATACAATGGGACACTCTAGCAGTTAAATAAATGAACTAAATTCACATACATCAACATGAATAAAATTTGCAGCCTAATGGTGAGTCTCTGTTAGTAGCCAAAGATAAGGCACATGAGAGTCACATTCATTACATCTTGGGCAGTGTATCTTTCAACGGAAATCTGGTTTACGTCTATAAGCATAATTCTTTAATGTGATAATAAAATGGTCCAGGGTGAATGTAGAACCTCCAGTTGAGGGAGGTGCAGAGGGGAAATGAGAGGAGGCTGCTGGAGAAAGGACAAGGCACTCACTTCTATCCCCACCCGCTTGTTGAACAAGATTCCCTTCTGTTATAGGATAAAGGCAGCTGAATGTCCACCCTATACAGGATCCCTGAATTCTTACCCAGGGTTTGGTATAACTCGGTCATCTTGGGATGGTCCCAGCATGTGGTCTGAGCCTGGTGGCTACAAATAAAAGCATCAATAGCACCAGGGGCCACACCACCACTCACCCCCCTCACACATGCGCACACCACTCAGTGATAGGTTGGATACAAGGAGCTGCAGGATCCAGGGGTGAGCCCTGAAGATCCCAAAACACAAGGGATCACCTTTACCCAGGTAGAGTCTTGAGCTCTTGAGATGAGCAGGAGGGAAAACTGGACTGGATAAATGAATCCAAACAGATAAGGAGTGACAGGGACAGGTACAGAAAAAGACAGGCAAGGGAGGGAGTGGACAGGTAACTGAGCCGCTTCTGATTCAGATAGTCACTCACTTGATGTAGTAGGGAACTCTATTGGGTGAAATTGCTCTTTCCCAGGGAACCTGGACAGAGGCTAAGGAAGAAGAGAAAGAGAAAGAAGCTGGCCACCAATGTTCTTCAGGCCCATAGAAACTCCCCTGCTCTGTCTGCCAAGGAGAGGTCAAGCCCCAAAGGGAACGCTTGACTCTCACTGCCAGATCTTAACAGCCCCTCAGGGTGGGGCAACTAATAAACATTCTTTTCTTGATCTTAGGGCAACGAAAGGAGAAGAGGTTATCCCTGATATCTTCATATGCCAAAGACATGGCAAGAGCATGAACTGGAATACTTGACTTTGATTACCCTAAAAATCTTCTCCCCGACCAGCCTGGCATTTCTATTCATTCAGCTACAGGCAGCTGGCATGCTCCTATGGATATGAAGTGGAATCTACATTCCTCCTGGGGCTCAAAGCCCTTCCCCAAGAAGGTCAAGTTACTCAGTCCTGTGGAACAAGAGGGAATGGTACTGTCCATTTCTTTATGGTGAGGAACTCTTTAAAGGATGTCCCTCTCTGCTCCATGTCTTTATCTTCTGATGTTGCAGGAGAGGCCAAGTTATCTGACTAACATCTTCGTTGCTATTTCCCTGAGTACCAGAGCCCTCTGCAGGTATAACTACATACAAATGATTGTAATAGCAATAGTCCTGCCATTAACATTTATTGAATTCCTACTATGTGCTAGATACTCTTCTAAATGCTCTGTGTACATATCTAATTTTCATATCTGTATTGTAACCATCTCTACTGCTACCACCCTGATCTGAGTCACCAAAATCCCTCACCTGGATTATTCCAATATGCTTAAGAGGTTCCTACTCTCAATCCCCAACACTAACTCTGTTGAAACATAAGTCAGATCATGTCATCCTTCTGCTCAAACTCCTCCAACATTCTGCATTCCATCTAATCTAATAAAAGAGTAATATGCAAATTAACCATCACTCCGAGACACCTAAGCCATGCCCAACAGCCAAGCCACACCCAACAGCCAATCAGAGTGGCTATACGCAAATTAACCCAGCCAAGATGGTGGCCGGCAGCCACAGAGCTAGAGCAAACAGGAGACTTCCGTTGCACCAGCAATGGCGTTGAAACTGCCTGCCTAGGCCGGCCGGGCCTCTGCTCAAGTTAATAATGTTTCAATTATAGAAGCCACAGAGCTGAAGCAAACAGGTTTTGTTTCCTGACTAGGCCTCTACTCAAGGCAACAAAGTTTCAATTATAAAAGATAAATAAATTCCAGAAACCTGATTCCAGCCAGCCTCGCTGGGATGTTGGGTCAATGGGAGCCGTAGGCAGCCTGAAAACGGCCTTCAGCCCCTGACCCAGGCTGGCCACACCCCCATGGGGTGAAGGTTCTCACTGTGGAGCTTGGCCAGTCTGCAAACAGCCATCAGCCCCTCACCCAGGCTGGCCAGGCACACCAGCAGGTGGATATCCCCTGAGGGGTCCCAGACTGCGAGAGGGCACAGGCCAGGCTGAGGGACCCCCCTGAGTGCACAAATTTTTGTGCACCAAACCCATAGTTTAGAATAAAACCCCCAGTTCTTACCCTAATCTATAAGGCTCTCTGTACTCTGGCCTCTTGCCACCACTCTGACCTCCCACTGTCTCCCTTCCTTGCTCACTTCTACACCAGCCTCCTTGCTGATACTTAGGCATGCCCTTGCCTTAAGGTTCTGGCAGTTGCTGTTCCCTTTCCCTGGTATGCTCTTCCCTCAGACATCCACATGGCTCATTCCCTCACCTCCCTGAGGTTTCCTCTTCATCACCATATTCTTAGTGAGGCCTTTCCTGACCACTCTATTTAGAATTGCAATGCCTCCCCACTTTAAGTTCATCACCTCCTATTCATCCCTTAGCTGCTTTACTTTTTTCCATAGCACTTGTCATCAATTTGCCTCATACATGTTTTTACTTATTTGTTTATGGTCTGGCTTCCCTCACTAGAATTTAAGCTCTATAGGTCTAAAGACTTTCCTCTGTTTTATTCACTGATGTAGTCTCAGTGCCTAGAAGAGTACCTGGTCCACAGTAGGCACTCAATGATTATTGTTGAAAAATAAAGTCATTAATTCCCATAACCCTGTGAGCTAGGTAATATGTTTACTTCCTTTTACATATGGGGAAACTGAGGTTCAGAAAAGTTAAACTATTTTTTAAGCTTGCACAGCTATTAAGTCAAGGAGCTGTGTCTCAGACCTAGGTCTCTCTGATTTGAGAGCTTATCCTTTTAAACACTTTGCTACACTGCTTTATCCTTACTGTGCCTAGAATGTCAAGGTATACTGGGATCCCACTACGTCCCCAAAGGACAACAGTAGAATCTCTTGGAAGGTGGCTGAGGCTCTGCTAAGTAAAGTCCAGTTTGTCTCACGTACTGGAGAGGAAGTGCTGTGACCCAGGCCCAAAGTCCCTGTGGGCATCCTGGAGCTGCTTAAGCCTCTCGCCAACTGACACCTATGGAAACAACAGGTAGGAAGTGAGTGGATTCATTCAAGGTATTTAGTGTGGGATTTCCAGGTGCCTCTGAGAATCTTTGTGAACTCCCTTATAGGCTGATTCTTCTCTGGTTCCAGCTCTTCCCACCATTACCCAACTGCTAGCTCTCCCACAGCATTTCCAAGGGTCAGAGATGAGCATCCCTAATTCCAGACCACAGTCACTCTCTTTTTGTTGTTTCGTTAATCCTTACACAAGCATATTTTCTTCCATTGATTCTTAGAGAAAGTGGAAGCAGGGAGGGGAGAGACAGAATGAGAGAGAAACATCAATGTGAGACACATTGGTTGTTTGCCTCCTGCATACTTCCAACTGGGTCCAGGGATTGAGCCTGCAACCGAGGTATGTGCCCTTGACCAGAATCAAACCTGTGACCCTTCAGTTTGTGGGATGAGGCTCTAACCACTGAGAAAAACAGCTAGGGTCAGTCACTCTTTGTCTGTCCCTGTATATTCTAAGTATCCATATTAGACAGGTCCCTCTCAGATCCTCATTTCAAGTACTCCCTGTAGCTTAGAGGTTGAGAAGCCCGTTACCTGGCCCCAAATTATCTACCATTTTACTCCTATGTAGGTCCCATTTCAATGCACCTTCACTTCCTTTGGGCCTAGAGAAGTTTCTCCTAAGCCTAGTTATATTGAGCCTCTTCCCCATGGCTCACTCAAGCGTTCTCTACCTGCAGCTGTTTCCACCGGATGTTGATCTGCTCCAGGGCCCGGGAGTTCTCCATTGACAAGTGAACATCAGAAATGGCAAGTTGATGGGCCAGATCATTCACCAACTTCACTCCGTCTTTCATGGGGGAGAATTCTTCTTTGAATAGCTGTGGAATCAGAGCCCAAGTCCCACAGTGGACAGATAGTGGGAAAGATAAACCATTAGTTATTCACCTCAGCTCCTCCCTCTTCACTCTAAGATTTTGATCCAACAGCACAACCTAGGTGCTTCCCTATTAGGGTAACAGGACTAAGATGTAGGTGGCCACTGTGCTTATCCTCTCCCTTTCCTACTCACAGAAAACATCAGAGAAAGAGAAGACAGTAGATGACAGAGGAGACTCCAGCAAAACCAGCCCCAAATCCAGCACATAAATTGATAAGCTCAGTTGTAGTCCTGTTCAACAATGGCCTCTCAGGAGCAGAAACATCGTCAGTGTCTGGGAGGCGTGTCAAGTATTAGGGTGGACTGTAGCCAGGTGAGGGGTCTATATACCTTAAGAGACTGGATGTGGTCAGGGAGTGAATCAATGAAGAGATCCCCAATGGGCTCCCAAGTGGCTCGGACTCCCTCAGCCTGAGTCAGAGTAGTACTTAATTCCTCCATTGCCCCTTGGATCTCCAACAGCTGCTCCAGAGTGCGCTCAATGTGACGGTGCTGGTCCACACAGCGGGCTGTCAACTTCTCCCATAGTTCACTGGCCACTGTCGCCTGCTTCCATACAAAGCGGCTAAGATTCTGGATCCGTTGTCTGGGAGAGGTATCTGCAAAGGCAAGTGGGAAGCCAGGTGAGGCCAACCAGTCAGGGAAAGACCATGGAAAAACAGAGACAAAGACAGCCCTTTGTAAGATGTGCATGCATGTGCACCCATGGGCACGCATTTGTACATATATTTATACAAACGCATTTTGCAATAACAAATCTGTAATTATTTAAATACAGGTTTTCCCATGATTGTGCTCCTTTTGTACATTCAGGATTTTAAAAAATTAAACTTTTTGCCCAGCCAGTGTCGCTTAGTGGTTGAGCATAGATCTATGAACCAGGAGGTCACAGTTTGATTCCCAGTCAGGGCACATGCCCAGGTTGCGGGCTCGATCCCCGGTGTGGGGCGTGGAGGAGGCAACCAGTCAATGATTCTCTCTTATCATTGATGTTTCTATCTCTCTTTCCCTTTCTCTCTGAAGTCAATAAAAATATATTTTTTAAAAATAAAAATTAAACATTTTATTTTGAAATCATTATAGATTCACATGCAGTTGTAAGAAATAATACAGAGATCTCATGCACTCTATACCCAGTTTACCCAAACAATAACATCTTGAAAAACTATAGTACATTATCACAACTAGGATATTAACATTGGTGCAATCCACCAATTTTGCTTAGCGTTCTCCAGTTTTACTTGTGTGTATGTATGTGTGTGTGTGTTTAGATCTATGCGATTTTTATCACATGTGTAGGTTCATGGATCCACTACCATAATAAGAGATAATGTTGTTTTCCATCTATTATATCATGAGGATGTCCTCATATTCTTTAAAAATGGGCATGGTAAATAGTGAGTAAAATATTTTAAGAGGCACAGTGAGGCAAATCATCCAGAGTTCTATTTACATAACACTGGAATGTGATTTTGCATTAGTGTCTGCTGCCCACTTCCATCCAAAGAAGGGATGCATTGCATGAAAGACCAACCGCAGAGAAGTTAGTGTAACATGCCCAACTTTTTCACTTAGGCTCCTAAACTGTAGGTTTCTTCTTCCTCCTTCAGATCTCCCCTCAGAAGTAGATTCATATCTCTAAACTCTAGGCCAACTGGAACTGTCCTGCTCTCTCTTGAGTTTGTCCTATCTAAAGCCCAGTGAACAGTAAATTGAGTACTAACCTCCTACTGAGGGGCTCAAGGAAATTAGAGGGTCAATGGCATTGACAAAGGGCTCAACTAATGAAGGGTCCTTCCAGGCAACCACTCAGACCTAATCCCCACAGATCCTAGTAGCCTTATATGAAGATGTAGAGTGGCCCACTCTATTGAGGAAAGGTGCCAGAAGTCACTAGGGTCAGTATCAAAAAGTCATACTCAAATTTCTTCTCAAATGTCATCACCTAACTTTTTAGATTTTAAAAAGAACTTTTTACTTGCTGGTTGATTAGAGCATTACCACATGTCTCTCTCTATGTTGGAATAAAGTAGTATATTTTAAAAGGACACTACTACTACTTGGATTGATGGAGTCAGTTCAATGCATTTGAGTCTTGTTTTTTCTTTTTCGTGCCTCATTAGAAGGCCACATGTGGTGCTTCAGAGCCACATACAGCTTTGGGACAAATGTAGATGTACCCTGCTTCAGGCTCTGTCCTCTTTGGTTTTTCTTGTAGTATGAATCTCTCCTCTCCAACTTTGGACTCCTAGGAGAAAACTATCCTCCTAGGTAACAGCTGAGAAAATGAGTTTGGAGAGGGCAGGAAGGTGTTTAGTTGTTCATAGTTCAAGAAGAGAAGGGGGAAGAGAGGAAGACCACCCACCTTTGCTCTCCAAACGAGGCTCCTCTAATTCCTCAAATGGGTGCTGGGACAGGAAGGCCTGAGCTGACTCTAGAACGGAGTAGATATAGGGGCCCCGAGACTTCACATCTTCCATAAATGCCTGTGAAGTTTAGCGACACAGTCAACAGGGAAGGAAAGTCTTTCAATCAATCACTTTACATTCCATTCTACAATTGACAACCTTTCTTCTCAGTGTAACTTGATCCTGTGGCATTGTTACGTACCTTTGGCCTACCCAGACAAAAAGTTCTCCCTACAGGTAGAAGAAAGAATAACTGTGACACTGGAACATCTATGTAATATGAAATGCATCTCTTTGCCACAGGGTAGAGAGAATCGTGGGGACTTGGGGCTAGGAATTTTGGTTTTTCAGAAGACTGAGAAAGCCCCCTATAAGGGGCTTAGATAAATCAAAACCAGAATGAGCAAGATTACATTGATTTAATTAACTTTTTATTGAGAAAAGTAAAAGTAAAACAAGTGAAAAGTAAAAAAAAAAAAAAAAATCAAAAGTGTACATCTCAATGAATTTCCATTAAGTGATTCCATATCTATAACCAGTACTGAGATCAAGAAACAAAACTCTACTAACATCCCAGAAGAACCCCTCATGGCCCTTTCTGGTTACTATTTTATGCTCCCCACCCCACCCCACCCCCCATTGGGTAACCACTATTTTGTCTTGTAATTACACCGATTAGTTTTCCCATTTTTGAACTTTATATAAAAGGATTCATACAGTATATTCTATTTTTGTATCTTTTGTTTCAATCAACATACTGTCTTTAATATTCATCCATGATGTGACACAAAATTATAATTTATTTTCTTGCTGTGTTATATTCCATATTGTATGTATTTTTAATTGTGATATAATTGACATATGATATTGTGTAAGTTTAAGGTATACAACATATTTATTTGATACATTTATATTGCAATATGTTGCCATTGTAGCATTAGCTAACATCTCTGTCATGTCACATAATTATCATTTCTTTCAGTACATCTGTATATATTTTTAGAAATATGTTGTTATTTTCTGATTATAAAGGTAATATATGTCACAGAAATCTTAGAAGTTTCAGAAAAGTATAAAAAATTAAAAGTAACTCCAATTTCATAATCTAGAGTTGTTATGGATATTCTGATATACTTCCTTCTTATGTTTTTATATGTGTGCATACATGTACAAACATCTATATATATTTTATACAATTGAGATCCGCTTGTATATGTTTCTGTATCCTATGTTTTTTCATTTTATGTTATATTAGGTTTATTTTCCACAGCTCTATTAAAAATCATGGCACAATTTTAAGGGAGACCAATATTTGATAGAAGAAATAGAAGGGAAAGATTTGAGTTTCTCTGTGAAGTGCTATCCACAGGTCTTTAGGACTGCATGCAACTCCCTATTACTTTAAGTATGTAAGCAGACCGGGTGTCCTTCTGTCAGGGTACTGTAGAAGCAATCCCTTCATGACTGAGAGACACACACTATGGTCTCCATAATCTGAACCTACCGCATGTGTCTCCTTTTCCTGTTGCACCAGGGCCACATCCCCTTGTAGGGGCAGCTGAGCTGACAATTCCTCATCCTTTTGGCTGAGCCAGTCAATAATCTCTTGGAGAGGGAGCTGAAGCTTTCCACTGTGGTCTGAGAAAGCCTCTAGGCGAGCACTGCAAACAATGGGTAAAACCAGTGATTTTCAGTCTTGTTTTTAAATGGCAAAACATTTTTTCCCAAACAACCACTTATATGGAACATTAATATATATAAACAGATTAAAAGGGAGTTACTCTGGTTGAAGAAGGAGGAGGTCCAGAGCCCTCCCTCTTACCCACCCACAAAGGCAGCTACACATGGATCTCACTGCTAAAACCAGTGGGTAGGACCATGTGTGGGGAGGTATCACAAACTTAAGTGGTTTAACCTGTCACTTTGTGGACATCAGTTAAGTCAGTCGCATGCCCAGTATCAGGCTAGGAAAAGCAGAAAACTGGGCAAGGGTATTAGAGGTGACAACTGTCTTCTTGCCCTCTTGCCCTAGAGGAACTCAACTCATGCCAACTGCTCATCCACAGAGGCTTTTCAGAGCCTGACCTCTGAGCAGGGAAGGATGCAATAAGTGGGAAAGGCAAGTCAGGGGGATTGAGTGTAGGCACTCACATGTGCAAGGATGCACACAAATAAAAGAAGTCCAAGGGGTCCCAAAGAATGATAGCAACATAGGATAAAGGTTTAACATATGGCATATTAAAAATGTGTACTGTATAATCATTTCTGTCAGCTTCCCCCACAAATGAACCATGAGCTGAGGTCCAGGTGGTAGGAAGCTGGAGGCCAGCCTAGGCTGTGTGCAATCATCGAGTCCATTCCCCTTAGCTGGCAACAATAATGATGCATTGCTTCCCTACTACCTGGGCCAAGCCTTTCCCTAAATTTTTGTTTCCACTAATTCTCAGAGCAACTTTATTAGGTAGGCACTACTGCAGTATTGCCCAGAGAGGTTAAGTAATTAATCAAGATCACATAGTTAAGTCACTAATAGAGTTTTGAATTTAGTTTTATCTGACTCCAGAGCCTGCATTTTTTTTCAATTTCTCCACACTGCCTCATCCCTCTAGAGCTTACCAGAAACTACAGGTTTGGGCGTTGATGATATAGAGTGGAGAAGAAAAGTGTGGGGTGGGGGATACACTAGGGGTAGGGAAAAAAGGAACAACTTATATAGAAATTGCCTCCCAGCTCTTACTGAATTGTCCTCAGTTTGCGGAGCACTAGGTGGGTTAATAACGAATAGTTGGGAATAGAGTAGGGGTGGGGAACATATGGACTGAAGGCTGTATAAGGCCTTCAAAATAATTTAGTCTGGCCCTGCCAAGGCATTAGGAGTGAGTTAATTAAATGTTTGACCAATATACCAGGCTAATTTTTTAAATTGAAAATTTTGTATGGCCCACAAATAAATATTCAAATAACCCTTGGCAGAAAAAAAGTTCCCTACTCCTGGAAAAGACGGATGAAAGAATGGGAGATAGAGCAAATGAGATCTACTAAGATGGAGAACAGTTATGCGAAGAGGAGGAGGAGGAGGAAATAATCATATCCTTTATATATCAGTGCTTTTAAGTTTAGCAAGCACTAAAATTCATATCTTATTTGAATTCTCATGACAACACTGTGAGGTATGTAGGACAGGTATTATTCCTTCTCCCATTTTATCCCTTAAAAATCATCCAGGGCGGGGGGGGGGGCGGGGAAATCATCCAAACAAATGGAAGCTAAAATTCAGATAACTCAAACCGCTTAGTCAAGGTGACACAGCTACTTAAACCTGAGGCTCAAATCCAAGTCTCCTGATTTCTGACCCAGGTTTTTCATTCAGTGCCAGAGAAGGAAAGGGAGGATAAGGAGACAGTTAGGCTAATGAAAGGGTGAGGCACAGGCTGAGAGGAGAATGACAGGCTGAAGCAGTTAAAGGAGCCCAACACTGTCCAAGGCAGGTTCCTACGGCCCTTGTTTGTAGGGGGCAGGCCTTACCGGAGGTTGTGAGACTTCTTCTTGATTTCATTCCAACACAGATTCATGGCTGATGGTTCCAGGGGTCCAGAGATACCAACAGACCCATTGAACAGCTTTGTGCTTAGGCAGAAAACCCCAGCACCATCCTGAGGAGGTACAGGGGAGATGGCAGCAGCTCTAACCTGGACAGAAACACAGACATCCTGTAACCCCTGGAGTGTGCCTCACCCTGGTCTCTAGGAAGACAAGGGTAGAACAGGTGTGAACAAGGAAAGATAAGGGCTTGTTCCAGGGTATGTTTGGGGGTGAGATAAAGAAAGACTTGGCATCTCTGTTCATTGCAAGGTCCACTCTTGTTATAGGTTAGTCACATATGGCTGCTGATTACTACAATATTACTCTTATTATTGTAAATTCTGCCAGGACTACTGCCCAGGTGTGATCCTGGAAGTCCTTGCTTTAGGTAAGAGCTGCTCAGAATTTCCCCAAATGCTGGCAACCACAGAAATAAAGATGAGAAATATTTCAAGGTCCCATCATTTATCCAACCTCTGGAAAAGAAAGCTCAGGGGCTGCCCCTCTCCCTCTTCCCCACTTGCATTTCCCACCACAGTTGGGAAACCTGGAAATCAT
>PVJC01012894.1:0-38906 GCA_004026665.1 Murina feae
CAGCCCAGCCCTAAGTGGCCCCGGGTCTCAGTGTCTCACGGTAATCACTGCAAGCACTTCTGAGAGAAAGCCGCCCTCGAGTTCCATCCAATGCCAGACAGTCCAGTTTCTCCCCATATGAGTTTGGGTTCCCAGAGACTTGCCCGGAACTGGAGTTCAGAGCTGTCAGGAGCTTGTGTCTCTCTCCCGATTGAAAAAGACAACTGCATCCTCAGTTGCCAGCCCTTTCCGCATGCCTCCGTACCTCTGCACTTTACTTCTGCACCTCCTCTGAGTCTCAGTGTGCTTTTCTCTTTCCTTATAGTTGTAGAATTTCCACTCTGCCAGCCTTCCTGTGGTTCTGGGTGATGTTGATTTTGTCTTTTAGTTGTAGTTTTGAAGTGGTTGTGTGAGGCAGCAATTTGAGGTGCTTTCCTATGCTGCCATCTTGGTTTTCCTCCCAAAAGGAGATTATTAAATACTATGGAAATTTGTGTGCCATATACCCTCTAAGATCAAAAGAGAAACACATGTGTGAATTGCATGTGGCTAAGTTTAGCAAGGAAATATGAACAGGAGGTATTCCACTCTCTATTTCAGTTATGCATTCTACTTCAAAATGGTTTTTTCAATAACTGAGAAGTTCTAGATTCTTCAATGTGCTTTCTATAACTATTTCTTTCCTCAATCCAAATCCTGTATGCATGAACTTTGGGTCCTCCCCACCTCCAACAGTGATCCAAAATATGTAAGATACTGTTAGCTTTCTAACGTTCTCTTTCTCCTATAGGAGCGATGAGAATAATGACGGAAAAGACAAATTGGAATGTTTGTCTATTATACCTTCTGTCTTGCTTTCTTCAGAGGCAAGAATTGTCAAAGTTGCAATGTCTACTCAGTTCCTAATATACTGCAACTGAGAGAGGTTACTATTCAGTTGCATAAAAATCATCATAACTGTGTCATTTGTGTGAAGTCAAACAAAAATGTAAATGCCATTTTATTAAGTGTCAATTTATATGATAGTGGTGCAGTAAGAGATGAGAGGTAATTGAGAAAAATTTATTGTGCTGAGGGTCAGAAAGCCCAAGGGTGAGTCCTCCCATTTATTACTAATTTGCGCCTCTGTCAAATGGCTATAACTCTCAAGGTACCCATTACAGAGAGGGCTGGACTTTGGAGGCTTCACACCCAATGATTGTACACTGCTAATAGTAGTATATGCCATCTAAATGTGCAATCTCTATAAAACAGGGGGAGTTGGGATGACATAAACACATTGCAGAGCAGGAAATCTTACAGAGTAATTTCCAAACAACTTTCTGGTGTTGCTACACTGGAGTAGGGAAAAGTAAAATTCTCCTTAGTCAGAAAACTTCATTTCATGAGATCTGGGCAAAAGTTGGATTTATTCAAAACTTATTCATCAAACTTTGCCTGGTTCAATGATAAAACTGTAAAGACAGAGTTTATTATTACTGTTGATAATAATTACAATTTGTAAAGAAAAAAATGTGGTATGATAGAGCTGCATTAAATCCTTTGCCATACAGATTTAGGAAAGCTAAAGGAAGCTGAGGCAAAGGGCACCCAGGGTTTAGTATTGTATTCCTGGGTCTGTAGTAATGAGAAAGCCTATTGGAAACATCTATGTGTTGATATTCTCTGGCAAGGAGTTGGCCTGTGTGAACCTAAAGCTAAATAACACAGTCTCAGCATTGGGGACAAAGATTAAGAGACTGCTTTGCTCTGGCCAGCATCTCCATTACTTTGCATATCTGAAGCAAAGAAGAGAGAAACAAATGGAAGACAATATGACCACAGCTCTACAAAGTCAACTGTCTTTGACTCCTGAAGCCAAATGGGTCTTTGCTCTGATACATAGACATTACTATTCACAACTGGAAAGTCAACCAAAATGCTCTACACAATTGAAAAAAAAAACCACACTTGATTTTCTTAGTTTGCTGGAAGACTTCTGAAGTGATCAGAGGAACCAACCTTGTTGGAAATCATAGCTCCCTAAATACGTCTTTAGAGCTTTGGCAAACCACACATTAGCTACAATTCAAGCAGGCTCTCCCATAGCAGCTAAGCATTTTACAAATATTTGAGGCACATGTCTTTCATTTCAGTTGTATCCCACTGTTTCTGGACCCAATAGCAGTTGGAGTAACACCTAGTAAATTTAAATGGCATTCTGGAAAAGATTCTGCTCACTCTTCAGTGCAGATATCTATGTAATATTTAACATTTACCATCTTTTATCTGCAGTTTAAAAATCAGAGCTCAATTTAAGTTATTAAACTTAGTACAATAAGTGGTGATGCCTGTTAGGTTATTATCTCTGATGTGTTACATATATTCATGCTTAGAAAAATCACTTTTCTGCTGATTCTTCTAAATATCACATTGTACTCAGTTCTTTACACCAAATAATCAGTGATGACCTTTGAACAAAAGCAATAAAATCTTACCATTTAAAACAAATGGGATAAGTAGACGATGAATCTTCAGAAATGTTTTTTTTCTATACTTAAGAGCAAACTGGAAATGTGTCTTTTAAACTTTGTTTTACATTCTATAATAAATTGTAATTTTAAAGATTGATATTAATTTATCCTAATATTACAGATTCCTGCATTTTGTTGACATCAATTACACTGAAGAGAAAAAAAAAACCTGCTAAGATAAATTACACAACCTTGTGGATAATCACCATCATCTTGTAGAACAGCTTATTAGCTGTAAAGGATTAAGTGGCAGTTTAAAAAATATTGCTGGGGACCATCTGAACTCATCCCATTAGAAGATAAAAGCAGTGTACTTTTAACATGGAAGCTGAAGGGTTTTTAATCAGGCAATTATATCTATGGCTACAAGACCTTTTCAAATAAAAGCAATGTAGGAATTTGACTTTAAATGGTGGAGAATATTAAGCTATCCAGAGAGAATTTGCTGTAAGGTCAAAGAGCAATGGAACTGAGAAAACTGTAATGATTATAAAATAATTAAGCTCATTTTTTTTCTACCTGAAGACAGAGAGACATAATCACAAAAATATGCATTGGCTATGCCTTTGTAACTTTTCTCTTGTGGTTGTTCGTAAGAATGAGGGGCCACTCAGCTTAAAACTGAAATATGAATTTAAGGAGTGATATCTTAATTTCACTACTATTTCTGTCCTTATAACACTAATTTAAAATATCTTCTTTTACCCAAATTCAAAAGCCTCAACTTTTTCATTAATCCATATATGCTCCTTTGTGATATTATCATTTTTAAAGGGAAAATAATTAATTTGAATCTCTTACCTATTTACATTTTAGATGGGAAATGCTTCTTATAACTGGCCAACCTTTAAATTTAGTGAGTTTTAAGTTCTCTAGTCCAAAAGTGCCAGCTTAATCCTACTCCTCACGCTCTTCCCAGGCACTGTAGAGCTTCTTCTGGGGTTTTTCTGTGGTAAAAAAACAAATCTATATGCACAATATGTATCTTATTTGTGATCACTTACATACCCCTTAAAACATATCCTTAAACTGTAGCTTAGCTTCGTTTGCTATAATTTCTCAAATCTCTTATGTATAGTACTGTTTCATTATGCAAATTGTTTGGTTGAAGTATTTAATTTTATAAAGCAGGCAGAGGCTAAATTTTCCCACTGAATCTTATTCTTTAGATTCCCAAAGAGACTCCCTTTCCAGGCTATAAAAGACTGTTTTGGCTGTGATTGTATGAAATGAGGGTTGAATATGGAATAAATATTCAATAGAGGAAATATTCCAGAGGGAACCAACATAGCTCTAACCATGTATCTATTGGTCCACTGGACTCAGCATTATCTAACTTATCATTGAACTGTTTTCCAAAATGAAGAGTCTGTTATTAGAATGAAAAATGGGTGTTTAGTAGAAATAGCCATAGCCAACATTATTTTGAATACTTCACAGTTATCTCCACCAGAAACTGTTAAAGGTTTACTTATGCTTTCTGGGGGCGCTAGATGGTGAGGGACTTTACTCAGCCAACAGGTTTGGCTTTCTGGTTTCAGCAACTGTCTGCACATACAAGGGCCAAGGAACATAAGTCAAGTGGGCACAGGCTGATGTTAATATACTGGTTACTTTTTGCTATGTGTATCAGTTTACCAGCAGATTAGGAGAATCTGCGACTCTGAATTTGACACAGACCATATTTTATATGTTAAGTATTGCAACCCAGCTTTTAACATCCGCTGATTTATGCACCCGTTGCTAAGCTAGGGCAGTCGGTACCTTGGCACAGTCCCTTTCATTAGTGTCTCATAATAGAGTATTTATGATGCTACTCTTGACTCACAGAGATATATTTTACATCTCTGCAGAGCAAGTTACAATGTAAGGCACAGTGTAAGTTTTGTGACAGGGAATTTTTAAAAAAGGAGAAGAAGGTTGGTTATTATTAGAATAATATAATCACTGCATAGAAGACATTAGTGATACCAAACTAGAAAGTTCCTAAGTCAGTAGAAATATGTAAGTAAGAGTGTGGTGTAGAACGTTTCCTGAAACTGATTTATATAAGACACAAAGTCTCTGACACGCAAAAACATTGTTAAGGAGGACTTTATAGGGTAGCTATCTTAGAATCCTAAATGAACAGAATTCTTAAAGTTTTTACAGTTATTTTTTTTCTTTGGGAAAAATAGTTTCATAAATTTATGATCTCACATACACCATAGGTCATCATTTTGTTTACTACAATATTTTGATTTATGAAAAATGTCACTTAGGATGGGTTAAAATTATTTTCCACTTTTTTAAAACAGAATTTTAGCCAGACTGGTATGACTCAGTGGTTGAGTACAGACCCATGAACCAAGAGATCACTGGTTCAATTCCCAGTCAAGACATAATCCCAGGTTGCAGGCTTGATCTCCAGTAAGGATCATAAAGAAGGCAGCTGGTCGATGATGTTTCTTTCTCATCAATATTTCTATATTACTATCCCTCTTCCTAAAAATCAATAAAAACATTTTTAATAGAGTTTTATTTTAAAATTCTACTATGCGCCCTAACCGGTTTGGCTCAGTGGATACAGCGTCGGCCTACGGACTGAAGGGTTCCAGGTTCATTTCTGGTCAAGGGCATGTACCTCGGTTGCGGGCACATCCTCAGTGGGAGGTGTGCAGGAGGCAGTTGACCGATGTTTCTCTCTCATTGATGTTTCTAACTCTCTATCCCTGTCCCTTCCTCTCTGTAAAAAATCAATAAAATATATTTTAAAAAATTCTGCTATGATTTCTGGGATGATTTCCCAAGCTTGATTTGTTTTAGTAGGCCAGTTCTACAGCATCATGCAGCATTATTTTTCATCTAGTGAAATGGAATAACACACCTCATTTGCATATAACATTTAAATCACTACTTACAATGGAAATTTTAGTTTAGCATATGGCCTTAGACACCAGAGAATTGCAAAATAATGCTGAAAGGAAGATATGCTATATCCCGGGTTAAAAATAAAATTTTATATATAGGACTAAGTCATTTCCTGGGATGTTATTATTCTGTTATTATTAAGGTTCTTGTCTTCACATTCACCTTTACAAGTTATCAGAGAATAACTGCTGTATTGCTATTTATCAACAAGGAAACTGGGATACAAGGAAGTTTGATACCTGTGAGAGCTTCTAACCCCATGAACAGTGATTGAATTAAATTTTTAAAATCCAGTCCTTCCCTACTTCCACTGGTAAGACTCTGTTGGATTGTCTCATAACTTCACTATTATTCTTATCATTATTTTACAGTTAAAATGAGCTATA
Source organism: Murina feae (assembly GCA_004026665.1). Taxonomy (NCBI): domain Eukaryota; kingdom Metazoa; phylum Chordata; class Mammalia; order Chiroptera; family Vespertilionidae; genus Murina; species Murina feae. The sequence continues at coordinate 5,789 of PVJC01012894.1, forward strand.
AGAGATCATTTGGGACTTTCCAAATATTTATATTAGTTATGGTAATAATTACAAATGTGTTCTGTTTTTCTCTGGCCACACCCAAAACTGGGTCATACAATGTTCATGGACAGCATTCTTCTAACTCTTGCCCTTCTCCTTGGGGAGACTACCCACCCCTTGCTATCTCTCGTATAGCTCAGGAGTGCAGAGAGGGGTGTTCCCATGTGGACTGATAAACACCACTCTCAACAACCACATGATTTGCTTGATTTTCCTTCTTTCCTCCTCCAGCACCTATTATTATTGTTGATGATGAATCTCGGACTCCTCAAGTCTCTCCACCCTCCCACTCCAATGTTGCCCCCACTGGCTCAAATTGTTGCTATTGAAGTCATGGGTCCTTCAGCACAACACCCCTCATTGTGCCAAAGTGACATGAGGTGCAAAAGTGCAAATGCTGTTAATGGCGACTGGGACCCTTGAAGGATGTCTCAGCGAAGGAGCTCCCTTCTCCCTTCTCCCTTTAAGTGGCACCATGGTTCACGGCATGGGCTTTAGAGGCTGAGTGACTAGGTTCAAATTCCAGTTTTCTACTTACTTGCCATGTGACCTTGAACAAGCGTCTCAACTTTTCTATGTTGCAATTTCCTTTAAACATTGTCAGTAGAAACAACACCTAGCTCACAAGTTTGTGGAGAGGATTCAGTAATTTAAATATACTCGCAACACTTACATGACTCATGGTGAACACTGTAAATATCAGTTTACGTGGCTATCAAAGTGCCTTGTGTTCCTACAGCCTCCAGTTGATGGTTTTGCAAATCGTTTTTTCAACTTTTTACTTTTAGTGGTCTCATCTTCACCTCTATCCTGTTTGCACAGGATATGGTGTCTGGGTTGAAAGATCATCTGAGTGAGAAGTATCCTTCTACTTTGCCCTAACCCCTGAAGACTGTGACTGATATTCAACAAAACTTATATGCCCCTTTTCGATTCATTCTTTCTCAGAGGCTACCCGTTTCTCGACACAAATAGTCTCCTAGTGGAAGAGAACCCAGCGGATGTGAAGGCACACTGAATTCTAAGTGAGCAAGCTTAGGCTTCATCGGGGAACCTTGCTCCATAGGGTATGTTTCAGAAGAATGATTCTTTTCATTGTAATACTTTTTCCAGACAGATTTTTCTCAATGAACATTTCCTCTAGGTAAAGCTAGGTTGTGTGTACCTTCAGCTAAAAGTTCTGTGTGCCTATGCTTTGAGGAATTGTGTGTTTCAACTAGACAGGTACAATAAAATACAAATGTTCTGAGAAAGGCAATTTCTTATCACTATTCTCCCTTGCTCACCTTCTGTAGTATTTATTTCATAATGGAGGTAAGCCAAAGCAACATCATTCAACCTAGAAGAGCTTATCTCATAAAAACTGCATGAAGTTTTAGCAATTCTCCCTCCTGTAAGCTAACCTAATCGATAATTGTGTACAATCAGGAAGAAAAATTTACTCTCACATTTTAAATGAACAGGTATGAAACCCACTCTTTCCAATAGTTTTTTATTGTTCATTTTCTTTTTACTAAATTCTACAGTCTTGTTTGGTAAGAGTGCTGACATTTAACTGCTCTTCAACTGATGACAAGGTCAACGGATGTACTATAATTCAACTCACCCAATTACGATGGCTCCTTGAATAGAATTCTCAGAAAACCCTAGCCATTTGAGAATTAACCCTTGCTCATCTATTCTCTTCACAGGATATTCTCTTTTAAGTAGCATGGCATTATTTGTGGACTTTTACCAACATCTGAATTCACGGGCCATAATTAGGATCCCTGTAGTTTACCTCTCCAGACATCTTTTTACTTACCTTTGTGTGTGTGCCTGCACCAGCCCAAACTACTTGCAGTTAATGGAGAGTGTCCTGAATTTTAATGGTGCTGTACCTTTGCATACACTGCTCTCTTCCTCCGAAATACCCTTTGCCTCTCCTTCACCTTCTTCGCCTGATGTACTTCCATTCATCCATCAAATCTCATTTTAGTTATCAGCTCTTCAGAGTCAGCCAGTCTGTGCTTAAAACTGTCACAATGCTCTCTCAGACCCCATCACAGCATATGTGACCTTGTGTGAAGGTACATGAGACCTAGCTTTGCCTTTTTCCTTGTCCCCACCAGAAGGCGAACTTCTTGAAGACACAAAACTGGTCCTTATATACCTATACTAGTGGCCTGGTGCACGAATCCATGCACATTGAAAGGAAATTAATTAGAAGAAATATTTTAATATTGCTATTCACCCTTTCTCTATAATAGAAGTGTTAACCAAATTCATAATCAACAATGACAGATCAAAATGTGTGCAATTGATGCCAGCGAGAGCTTTATATGTATCACACATGTACAAGTCAACGTAGCCTTTTATTGATGTAGAATAAACTTGCTTAATTAGACCTGCTTTCTGATTTAGTTAAACTTTTTCCAGCCCAGTCAAGCACCCCAACTTCTCTTTCAGGTAATTGTCAACAACATAACAGTAAATATCAACATGAAGCAGATGATTATTATAGATCACACAGGGAGAACAAAGGGTAAAATATTTAACTGCAGCAGTGTTTGACTATATTCTGTGCAGGGAGAAAACCTAAAGTCATTTTCAAGGTCCATCATTTCTTACTTCTTTCAAGTCAGATCCAAGTTTCTAAACTTTCTAAATCTCCATTTTCCAATGAATGAAAAGAAAACAGGATTCCATCGAGTCTCCTATCTACCTACTCTAGAACTTCTGTGAGGATCAATTAGATGAGGCACAGGAAAACACTTCACAGACATTTGGTTAAAGTGTAAAATGTTTGCACCTGTCTATAAAGCAAGCCATGTTCTTGGGCTGAAGAAACTCCAAGGAGGCTAGTCTCTAGGGAGAGGAAGCTGGACATTGTTACATGACATCATTACCTGGATGTACACTTAGCATATTAGCCATATATATACACACACACTAATAAAAACATAATATTAAAATTAACTGTCTCTTCAGGACGGGTAAGCCATGCCCACCAGCCTATCAGAGTGACTGTATGCAAATTAGCCCAGCCAACATGGAGGCTGCCACTCATGGACCTGAGTAAACGCAGCTTCCATTGCAGCAGGAGTGAAACTGAAACTGTTTGTGGGCGGCTCGGTTTATCCTGGCTCCAGGCAAAACATATTTGCAACAAAGTCTCAATTATAGACAGCAGGCCTGGCCTGACTAATAAGGGTAACAATGTCTCATTATAGAAGCCAAGAGGTGAAGCAGAGAGGAGGCTTCATTACTAGGCCTCAGCTGAAAGGAACAGTGCATGAATTATAGAAGATAAACAAACCCCAGAAACCTGCTTCCAGCCAGCCTTACTGGGACATTGGGTCAATGGGAGCTGTGAGCAGCCTGAAAGCCTGAAAGTGCCCCTCAGCCTGTCACCCATGCTGGTCACACCCCAATGGGGTGAGGGAACCCACTGGGGGGCTTGGCCAGCCTGAAAACAGCCATCAGCCCCTCACCCAGGCTGGCCAGGTACCCCAGTAGGGACCCAAAACCTGAAGGGGCTGTGGGCAGCCTGAAAATGCCCCTCAGCTTCTCATCCAGGTTGGCCAGGTACCCCAGTAGGGACCCAAAACCTGAAGGGGCTGTGGGCAGCCTGAAAATGCCCCTCAGCTCCTCACCCAGGCTGGCCACACTCCAATGGGGTGAGGGACCCCACTGGGGGGCTTGGCCAGTCTGCCAACAGCCATCAGCCCCTCACCCAGGCTGGCCAGGTATCCCAGTAGGGACCCAAAACCTGAAGGGGCTGTGGGCAGCCTGTAAACAGCCCTCAGCCCTTCACCTAGGCTGGCCACACCCCCATGGGGTCAGAGTTCCCATTGGGGGCTTGGCTAGCCTGCAAACAACCATCAGCCCCTCACCCAGGCTGGTCAGGCACATCAGCAGGTGGACATCCCCAGAGGGGTCCCAGACTGTGAGAGGGCACAGGCTGAGCTGAGGGACCTCCCGAGTGCACAAATTTTTGTGCACTGGGCCCCTAGTGCACATATATATATATATATTATTAGACTAGAGGCCTGGTGCATGACATTTGTGCACTAGAGGCCTGGTGCATGACATTTGTGCACTCAGGGGGGCATCCCTCAGCCTGGCCTGCACTCTTTTGCAGTCCGACTCAGGGGATGTCTGACTGATGGCTTAGGGAAGCAGGCCTAAGCCATCAGTTGGACATCCTTAGCACAGAGGTAGGCCGCTGTGCTTGCCAGCCATCAGCCTGTGGCTTGTGGCTGAGCAGTGCTCCCCCTATGGAACACACTGAACACCAAGGGGTGGCTCCTGAATTGAGTGTCTGCCCCCTGGTGGTCAGTGCACATCATATTGACTGTTCATTCCACTGTTCATTCGATTTGCATATTACCCTTTTATTATATAGGATTCCCAGTGGCTAGCAAAAGTTTAGCACATAGTGGCTGCTCAATGAATATTATATAGGAGGGAACAAAACTAGGTTTCCATATATAATATAAATAAGTAATACAATAATTAGTAAATAATAATAATACAAGAATAAATGCTGTTTTGCATACTTATAACTGTAAACCTACTTTGGCCCACCCCTGTAAATAACAAGAGAAAGAATAAAAACATCAAAAAAGAAACAGTAGATCTGCTAGTGATTTTATCAGCAAAAGAATGAATTTGTATTTTTGCCAATTAGCAAGTATTTATTTATGAAGATATGAAGGAAAAGGAAATAAAAATAGACAAAGTATGTAGAAGCCTGTTCACGATAGAACATAAGGGAAGACATGGTCAAAAAGTGTTGACTTATACTTACTATTAATTTATTTCTTTGCGTATAATTTTCCTCTCTAAGTTTATAGAAGTACTAATTAACATTCATAGAGAAACTGGATTTTTCTTACTATATTTTAATTCAAGTGAATGACCTTATAGCATAGGTGAGCTTATTATAGATGGAGCAATTCAGTGACATGTAAACTAAGGATCTGCTCGAGCTCACCAAGTCATAGTGGTGGAGACAAAATTCAAACCCAGGTCTTCAGGGCCTAACCATCAGGCCACATGGCCTCCTTTGTATGAGAACAATAAAAAATTATATTTAGTTCTAAACTTGCACTATTAAAGAGAAGAAGAGATTTGTGAAACAATGCATAATTAAAAGGCTTGCTCTGAAGAGCCTGAGTCCTGATGTGTCCACACCCACTGCACAAATCTGGGAGCAAACATTTACTAGCTGTGTAGCCTTGAAGAAGTAAGAAGTAAGTTAGCTTCTCTCCTGAGCAGTCTTCATGTGAGGATAACACATAGTGTGTAAAGTTCCTGGCATATAGTAAGAACTCGCCCCAAAGTTATAATTCTTACAATAGTTAGTACCTTTCAAAAGTTTGCTTACAGCTTTGCACTGTATGAGGATAGGAACATAGAGGTGCAAACTCATTAATGATGAATGCTGTGTAAAATTGTATGGAAAATGTTCATGTAAATTAAAATATCACTTGCATCCTGTTATATTTTTGTCCTTCTTGTGTAACATACATTCTATATTTGGGGGCTCACTATTCAGTTTGCACAAATGAAAAAAACCAAAAACAAACAAAAAGCTTCCAAGTATGCAAACACTTAATGGCACAACAAAGGAAACTTTACAAGAAAATGTATTACTGTGCATTTCCAGGTAATGTAAGCAAAGAGATGATTATTTGTCATCCTTGGAATGTGCTAACACAGAAGAAAACACATTATAATTTGTACAGCTATTGGAAAGGTCCCCAACATAGAATTATGTGAGCTTTGATGTTGGCAGCCCCCTACAGTGAATACAATACCCAGTTACCTTGGAAAATTTGGCAAGTTCAGGACAGCAAATTCCTGCACACTTAAGGCTGCCTCATTGATTTCCTTTAAACTCAAACCCTAGTCAGGCCAAGTTTCTCCATTGCTGAACAACAATGTGGCGACCAGGAATAGATTTTTCCCCACCCTACATCCCCCCAAACCCTCCCTGCAGACAAATCATCCTGCCCAGATTTCAAAGAAATCCCAGAGAGGCATAGTTGCTGTTAAATCTCCAGGACTCAAGCCAGCACAAATCAAGAAAATGGTTTCCAGGTGCAGATTGCCTCCTCCCTTCTCCCACATCCCTCCTCCCTCCTCCCTGCTCACTTTAAAATCTGGTGATTGCCCTTAGCTTTAATCTGGAGATGGACTATAGGGGGAAATAGGAGGGTAACCTTAGGATTCAAAAGCCCACAGAAAATTATTTTGCCTTTTTCATTTTAGTGGAGTCATGTCTGTTCTTCAAAACATATCACACAGCCCAGCGTGATTAATTTCATCTCTTTTGATAAGCCTCAGAGCCCGAATAACGAGGATACATTATCGGAACTATAGAAGGAGCCCCACAGAGTGAGGCTTTCACAAAGGTAGCGCTAAGCCAATGCGATTACTATCTCCCTGTCACCATTTTCACACAAAGCTGTAATTGGTGGGGAAATTGCCTACTTTTCACAATAGTTCCAGGTTTTCTAAATTCAAGTAATAACAGATAATTATTTATAAACAAAACACTGAAAGGAAACATATTTGGGAAACTTTTCTAGACCTAATAAGATTCAAAATAGTATAACTCTTGCAAGGGACAATGTTTAAAGTGATTACTGTTGGCCTGTTCTTCACTCTTACTTTTAACTATAGTAATTTCCCCCACCCCCAATTACCAGGATATTTATTATTCTAAACACATCTGGACCTTTGTTTTTCTGTTCTTATATATAGAATTATCTTTTACATTGTCACAATTAAAAATCTTTAGGTTCTATCAAGTAGCATTTGGCCTCAGTGTGCCCCATACCTTTTGCTAAGTGGCCCCAGACCCAGCACTAGCATCAGTTGGTTGTCATTCACAGCTTGGTATCTCCTGAGTATCTCCAAATAAAGGCCAAGTAGCAGCCAGCTGCAGATTGTTTTGTAGCTCAAGATGAGAAGAACACATGCAGCAGCTGACCTTGGCCTGTACCTCCCTAGAGGCTCTAGCACAAGCACACCCAGTGGACAACTTCAGACCATGTCAAAACATCACAGGATCACTTCCACAGTGATACACTCAAGGCGAAGGCTCAATGGGGTAGATCCCTGCGCAGCTAATCCTCCACAGTGTTCACTGGTCATAGTCAATCATTGCAATAGATTGGCCTGGGGGTAAATCTCTCCTATTGATATGCCAAGAGCAATAAAAGCTCAACCACAACAGGAGGGTGCACACAGCCTACAGTGTGGGGAGTGTAACTGGAGTACTCAGCCCGCGTGAATTGTAGGGGGAGGCCTTAGGACCCTATAGGACACGTACTACATTAGTCCACTCTACCAAGCCTGGGAGATGTAGCAGCTCTACCTAATATATAGAAACAAACACAGGGATATTGCCAGAATAAGAAGACAAAGAAATATGTCCCAAATGAAAGGACATAACAAAATTCCAGAAAAAAAAAAAACACCTAAATAAAACAGAGACAAAAGATCTACTAGACTCAGAGTACAAAACACTGGTTATAAGCATACTCAATGAACTTAAAGGAAGAGTAGCTGAAATCAGAACTTCAGCTGCATGAAAGAGGACATAAAAACCATAAAAAAGAACTAGTCAGAAATGGAGAGAATACACTAACTGAAATGAGTAATTTACAGAAAATCAACTGTAGAATAATAGATGAAGCTGAGAATGAAATCAGTGATTTGTGATATAAGGAAGCAAAAAATACCCAATCAGAACAGCAAAAAGAAAAAAGAACTAAAAAAAAATGAAGATAGTCTAAAGTGCCTCTGGAATAACTTCAAGGGTACCAACATTCACTTCATGGCGATACTAGAAGAAGAAGAGAGAACAAGAATTTGAAAACCTATTTGAAAAAAAATGACTTCTTAACCTAGTGAAGAAAATAGATTTACAAGTCCAGGAAGCATAAAGACTCCCAAACATAATGAACCCAAAGAGGCCCACACCAAACACATCATATTTATACACCAAAGTTTAATGACAAAGAAAGAATTCTAAAAACAGCAAGAGAAAAGCAGTTAGTTACCTACAAGGGCACTCCCATAAGACTCTCAGCTGATTTCTCAACAGAAATTTTGGAGGCCAGAAGGAATTGGCAAGAAATATTCAAAGTGATGAAAAGCAAGGAGCTATAATAAGGTGACCAGATTTTAACATTGGTAAAGCAGGACACCATTGACCACTTGGCCACCAAAAACCATATATTCCCTTCCCGTTCTCCTGTCGTTCCCTAGCTTGTCATGCATTCTTTCCAAAAACTGGAATTTTTTTAAAACGCTGTGGGACGTGGGACAAATTGTTAAAAATCGGGACTGTCCCACCAAAAGCGGGACGTCTGGTCACCTTAATCTATAATCAAGATTACTTTACCTAGCAAATATAGCATTTAGAATCCAAAGACATATAAAGAGCTTCCCAGACAAGGAAAAGTTAAAGGAGTTCATCACCACCAAACCAGTATTGCATGAAATGTTAAAGGAGAGAAAAAGGTAAAAATTATGAACAATAAAATGGCAATAAATACATATAGATCAACAATTGAATCTAAAACTCAAAATAAACAAGCAGAACAGAAACAGACTCATAGATACAGAGAACATTTTAATGGATGCCAGATGGGAAGGGTGTTGGGGGAAAAAATTGAAGGAATTAAGAAGCACAAATTGATTGCTACAGAGTAGTCATGGGGATGTAAAGTGCAGCATAGGGAATATAGTCAATAGTATTCAAGTAACTATGTATGGTGTCAGATGGGTATAGGATTTATCAGGATGCTCACTTAGTAGATTATAGAATGTCTAATAATTGGAGTGTACACCTGAAACTAATATAATATTGTATATCAAGTGTAACTGAAAAATAAAAAAAATGATTTAAATTAAAAAATATTTAGATTCTACTTTACAACTATAAGTAAATCTTCTGTATTATTTTTTCTACAGAGTCTAAACACTTTCAAGCCAGTAATTTTGTTTCCTACATAATTATATAACTACCAGAGGCCTGGTGCACGATATTCATGCACTGGAGAGGGGGCTCCCTCAGCCTGGCCTGCACCCTCTCCCAGTGCAGGACCCCTCAGGGGATGTCCACCTGCTGGCTTAAGCCAGAAGTCGGACATCCCTCTCACAATCCAGGATCCCTCCCTCCTTACCACATTCCTGCTCGCTCCTTACCACTTGGCTCACTGCTCCTTAGCACTGCCACAGAGCGAGAGAAGCTCCCACTACCACTGCTACACTCGCAAGCCATGAGCCCAGCTTCTGGCTGAGCAGCACTCCCCCTGTAGGAGTGCACTGACCACCATGGGGCATCTCCTGCATTGAGCACCTGCCTCCTGGTGGTCAGTGCACATCATAGTGACCAGAATGACTGTCATTCTGGTTGTTCTGCTGTAACAGTCGCTTACGCTTTTATTATATAGATTACCTACTGTGAGTGGTGAGGTTTACAATTTTTTGAGAAGGAAAGTATATCTCTATATATCTAAACTTGTACTACACAGAGGACATATTTCAAATATCAAGGTCCAAGAATTTTTTTCACCTCATCAAATCCTCAGAATCATGCAGATTAGAATTTGCTTTATTTTCAGAACATGACCATTTCATACAGTTTGTTTCCTACTGAAGTTCCTAATTTTATTGCTATGCTATTTATCACTAGTTTATTTTGTTTCTATGTTATTACTAAAGAAAACATATGCTCTCTAACATATATTAGTAATATTTTCACCATTTCAAATAATTTGTTGAGTTGACTCCATTAAAATCTGTTAAATGTATATGTCTTAGAACCCTCTGAATTTCTATTTCATTCTGGACTTTGTATCAGGAACTACTAGTATTGCCAATAGTATTTTAACCTCTTTTTTGGTACATGGTTATTACATCTCCAAGCTCCTTGCTGTTAGAAGGACATCCTGACAGAGTTGTGACTGATAGAAAGGAGGATAGAAGTGATGTGCACATGCACAGGATTGGTGCACAAACATCTCTGATGTGTAATTTTCTCTTTACCTACCAACTGAATGGAGAAGACCAGAAGACTTAAGACTTTGGGGAGAACAAAGCCACAAGATGGAAGAATTCTGGGTGCCTGAGTGACAGAATGGAACATGCGTCCCATACACACTGCCCCACAATGGAATGTGCTATGAGCAGGAAATAAGTATATATCGTCCTGAGCTACTGGGATTTAGGGACTGCTTATTAGAAAACGTAACATACTCTGACTCATATAGAAATTTGTAGCTTGAAGTGGTCTGCTGCAAAAATGCAAAACCTAAAATATGTGGCTTAGTGGTTGGGTGACAAACTGCACAAAATGAAACTGCAGGCTGGAACCTTATGGAGACCTATTATACAGTGGGAGAACTTATGGTAAACTGTTATTTTTGACCACTTAGAAGGAGACCACATGCCATCTGACCCTGAAATTCTCAAGACATGTTTAGGAAAAGTCAAAGCAAACATGTGTTGGTTGCTATTAGCTAAAGTACAACAATGAAAGAAGTTTAATTAAGAATTGGCTAATTTGCCAACAGAAATGAAAGGAAATAGAATCCAGAAATGTGATCTTATGAGAGAATGGAAAATCTAACTGTTTTCTAGAATACAAACTGCAGAAAATAAGATTTAAGGAGTCAGATCTGTTGTCACTCCTTAGAATTCAGGTGTTGCCTTTCCACTCAACCTAGATGGCCCTAGAGTAGCCAAGCTATAAAGCTTAAAAATTGTGTCTAGGAAGAAAGTTTGGGTTGCTAGTGTCTAAAAATGACTGATAACAAATAGATCAATAGTTGACATATTTTTTGAAATAATTTAATTGCCAAAGAAGCTTCAAACCCAAGGACAAGGGCTTTTAACCTCCTAAGACAGGGGCTTTTAAATAGGCATAATTTTGTATCTGGGAGATATTTGAAAATGTCTAAAACCATTTTAGATTGTTATGAGTGGCAGCTAGTGGGTAAAGGCCAGGAATGCTGCTAAATTTCCTAAAATGTACAGGATATTTCCCCACAACATCCTCAAAATGTCAATAATTCCCAGGTTGAGAAACGGGCCTTAAACAACCCCCAGGTCCCCAAAATTTGCATGAATAAAAAGTGAGCTACAAAAGCTGAGGGAAACATGAAGGGCATAAACGCAACACCACTCTCGGGAGTGCCATGCAAGATAATTGACAAAGCAGTCTCCCAGAAGACAGATGATTGGCTACATAAAACTGTGTGATTCTTGATGTTGCCAGCAACCTGCCAGTATATATGATACCCATTTATACTAAAAACATGGCAGGCTGTAGGTAGACATCCACTTCATTTGAGATTGTCTTGGTTTCTTCCAACTTGCCCTTGGTTGGTTTGATTAGAATAGAGTTATCAGTTCAAGATAATTTTCAACACTCTGAATCTGATGATAAACTTATCAGCTTAAAATAACACACATTTGTTATCTTACTGGTTTTGTAGGTCAAAAGTCTGGTCACACTGTAGTTAGATCCTCAGCCAGGTGTCAGCCAGACTGAATTTTCATTTGAAGCTCAGGGTCCTTTTCTAAGCACATTCAGATTGTTGTCAGCAGTCAACTCCTTGAGGACTGAGCTTTTAGTTTTCTGCTGTCAACAGGAATTCAGTCTCAACTTCCAGGGGCCACACTCAGGTCCTAGCCACACTGTCCACTCAAATGGCTTCTGAGGTCCAAGAATCCATCTTTACTGTGCTATGACAGAGCCTTACCCTAATGAAATCACAAGAGTGACTATCCCATCAAGTTCACTGGTTTTACCATACTAAAGGGGAAGAGATTGCATTGACATGTACAACAGAGGTTGGGAATCTTGGGAATCATCTTAGAATTCTATCCACCACAACTCTCAAAGCTAAAGAGACAGAAGAGAAGAAGAATTCAAAGATACAGTAGTGTTAGGAAGGGAATTAATTGACTGAGATCCCTACATAGAGAGGTAGCAGTAGATAGGTGAATTAGTCAAAGAAAAAGAACCAACAGATTATCTATCTGACTGTTTAACTATTTATCTAATCTATATACCTATATATTGAGAGATTTATATGAACAATTGACTCATATGGTTATGGAGGCTGAGGTTTCATGATACCCTGTCGGCCAGTTGAAGACCCAGGATAGCCAATTGTATAAATCCCATTCCAAAAACAGTAAAAGCCTAATGTCTAGCTCAAGTAGTGAAGCAGAGAGAAGATTCTCCCTTCTTCTGCCTTTTTGTTCTTTAAAAGCCTGAAATGGATTGGATGATAACCATCTACACTGGAATGAATGATCTACTTTCAAATGCTAATTTTCCCAGAAACACCATTGTAGGTATTCCTAGAAAAAGTGCTTAGCAAGATATCTGTGCACCTCATGAACTGGTCAGTTTGACACATATAATTAACCACCATAAAGGAGAATGGGTATATATTCTAATAAAACAATGAATAGAAGTTAAGGATGAGTGAGAAAAAGTTGTAGCCGAGGGAATGCTATGGATAATGTGCCATTCACAATTAATGGTGCTGCTTTTGGATGAATGAATGAATAGGTAAGTGAATAAATGGGCAAGTGAATGAAGGAATAAATTCTTCTCAAAATGCACATGTATATACATGTTAACTCACTGTCTTTTTTACTGTGATGTGTAAAATTAGTTTAGGTGAGTCATTCTCCATTGTGGGCAATGGAATCCTGGGTCCTAATACCTGACCATTAAAAGTGTTAGGAATCATTGTAAATATTCAATGCATTTCAAATTCTATATTACTACTAACCTCAATAAAGTGACCTTGAATTAGTCAAATTTAAATAGGTTCAAAATTCATAACTTGAGTTTTTAAAAGTATTGCAAAATTAAAATTAGCTTCTATTATGGTGCTGTATCAATTTCATTCTTTGGGAAAGATCACAGATGCTCAGTCCCTTTGGACCACAGGACCCCTCCACAGAGAATGGACACAATGATTTCTGAGAATATGTTAGTGTAATATACCCTAAAATTATTACACTGTTTATGATAATACCACTTATATCCCTACTACTGATATTTAAATGTAAAATAGTGATTTAGCATCATAACAAAGGTATGCTACATAGATCAATGTGGTGTAGCAAAATGGTGAAGTGTCTCAGAATCTCTGGCCTACACCTTGCCTTGAGCGGATCATGAAATGCTGTTTTGGGAAATTTGAAGGAAAACATGATTTACCAAGAATCTAAATAATAAAGTCTTTGCACAAAAGAGTAATATAATGATACATAGAGCAATATTCAAAATTTGAGTATAGAGATATTAGAGTTCTGTTTTCCTTGAAGCTTTCAACAGGTGAGCACCAAGACATTTTCATGATTCTGTTCACAAATTTGAACTCTTTTATAGCCTTAGGCTTTAAATCCCAAAAGAAGAGGAAAAGCCAAAATTTATGCGATTTTATCATATAAAAATTAGAACTCAGCAGAAGGTAGTTTCAGGTACCTTTGCCATTGTTCTTTCTAGCAGTTATTTGCCAGTGTTATAGACCCCAGGGGGATCTAGGTGAATAGAGTTCATATAATTTATAATAATTTACCAAAGTTCTTTTAAAACAACTACACAGAAAGAAAAGTTTTAGCTATACTGAAAATGAACTCAATAAAGAAAAGGGGAAAAGAGGAAATCTCTTTTATCAGGTTAGCCAAGAATTGCTCTAATAGTTAAAGATTTTGGGGGGAATTAAGAAATCTAGAGGCTGATTTAAAAGTGCTCAGATTATGGAAGATAGTGGAGAAAGATGATTCCTTACCTTTGCAAATCTCTAGTCAATATTATAGAGATAATCCAAGTTAAATTTGCAAGGTGTCTTACAATTTTGTTTTTATACTTTTTTTGTTTTGACTGCTACAAAGATTACCTAACCACATGTGGGAATAGACAAATGGAGCTAACACTTGTTAAGTGGGTTTTATCTGACAATGTTAAACATTGTATGTAGGTAATCTCATTTATTCTTTTCTCTGAGCTTGTGAAGAAAATATTAATTACATTTAGAGTTAGAAAAACAAGGTTTAGAAAGATACATTAAATAGCAGAATCAGCCCCACACCTGGATCAGGGGCAGGGCTGGCTGGCCAATCACCCATGGCCCTCCCCCAGGCTGCTGGCTCCTGATTGGCACCCCCACCCACCCTATTCGGGAGTGGGGCCAGCTGGCCCACTGCCCACAGCCCCTCTCCATCACTGGCCCTGCTTCCAACCCCAATCGGAGGCAGGGCCCACTGGCCAATCGCCCATGGCCCCTTCCCCCAGCTGGTGCAGCCTTGATCCAAGTGGACTGGCTGGCCCATTCCTGCCATCTCCTCCTCCCAACAGGCTCAGCCCTGATCCACCCTCATTAGAGCCAGGCTGGCTGGACTCCACCCAGGCATGAATTCATGCCCTGGGCCTCTAGTCCCATATAATAAAAGCCTAATATGCTAAGTGTTCGGTTGTCCGGTAGTCCATTCAACCAATCAAAGTGTAATATGCTAATGATATGCTAAGGCCACTCAACTGATTGCTATGATGTGCACTGACCACCAGGGGGCAGATGCTCCAACTGATAGGTTAGCTTGCTGCTGAAGTTCAGCTAATTGAGACTGAGTGAGACAGGCCCGACATGCTCTGGAGCCCTCCCATAGTCCCTCTCTGGCTGGCCAACCTCCCATGTCCCTCCCCGGCCTGATTGTGCACCAGTGGGCTCCCTCAGCCTGGCCTGTGCCCTCTCAGAATCTGGGCTGTGGGACCCCCCCCCCCCCAATGCACAAATTTAGTGCACCAGGTCTCTAGTTTTTTGTATATTGTAAAGTCCTTTTTTTAAAAAAGAAAATTTTTTTTTTAGAATATTGTAGGGTATAAAGGGCAAGAACTGAGAGCTACCAGCTCTACACTCTTTCTTCTTATTTCATTAATCCTCACCTGAGGGTATGTCTTTTTATTGATTTTTTTTAGAGAGAGGAAGGGAGAGAGAGAGAGAAACATCAATTGGTTGTCTCCTGTATGCACCCTGCCCAGGAGCCCAGGATCAAACCTGCAATCTAGGTAGGAACCCTCACTAAGAATCAAACTGGCAACCTTTTGGTGTACTGGACAGTGCTCCAACCAACTAAGCAATCCATTTAGGACTTCTGCACTCTTTCTACAGTATCATTCCCCACTTTTAGGTCTATAGTATCAAAGTAAAATCAAACTGGAAATAGGGCTTAAAGTTGATAAGAGGATTGTGCAATTTCAAACCTATAATAAATATCAAGATCAATTTCACATGTGAGATTTATTTTTCCTCCATCTTTTTATCGTATGTCATTTCATTGGAGTATAATCGTAACTGTGGAAACCTAGCAAGTCTTAAAAAAAAAAAGTCATGATCCCATGTTTACAGACAAATCCAAAAATTGAATTTGGCTTAAGCCACCTAAATCAAACTAATTCCCTTTCTCAGATTAATGCTGTGAGGCTAACATAATATATGGAGCTTACAATATAGCTTTAGTGTTATATTTAAGATAAATGGTTTATTCAAACTCAAGCAGTAACATCCAAAATGTTAGCTATTTGAAAACAAAACTTAATTCAGTATAACTGAAATACATCATGATCAATGTAGTAACTTTGTTACAATTTGAAATATTCCTTTTTTTAAATAAAAAAAGTTGTCTTTAAGTGAAAAAGTACAGCATGACAACTGTTAATGTTTGTTTTTGTTCTGTATATGGTTTCCCTTTCTCTATCATCCAAAGCAAATGAAACAGATCGAAAAATCAACTAAACCAGAAAGTCACACTGTAAAAGTTTAGGCACATGAAAGAAAATATACCAATCAATTATGCGAGGTTTTCTAAGAACCTATTCCCAATACTTCTCCTTGAAGCTATATTTAATATAGGGCTGTAAAGGAGCTATTTCCAGAGACAGGAAAATATGACACTAATCAAAATCATTTTCTGAACATTTTGCTCATTAATGAGTGAAAATTCTCAAAATGATCTGATTACATCATAAGATCAGGCTTTGAAAAATCAGCCTGACTGTTGCTCTCTCACAATCCATACATACTTTACCAGCTGCTCTGTAGAAGCTTGACCCTGCCTGGCATCACAGCAAATCTCTTGCTTCAGGAACAGGAATTGCCAACAACAAGCAACATCGCTAAAGAGGCAATTAGAAGCTCTCCGAATGTGAACCATGGCTCTATAAAGGAATTGCTGAGCCCCCACTTTATACCAAGGCAAAGTCATTTAATTTCAGGCACCATTCACTGAAAAGCTAGGGTGCCTGAATCTGATCTGAATCTTTGACTTTGTGTGTGAAAGCTGTCACTGACATAAAGAAATGTGTAATGTGTAATGTGCAGCTAAAGGGGTGTCTGAATGTATCACAGAGCTGAAACTCTCCTGCAGGATTGTAAACACCTGAGATTATTGAAATGCTTCTTTGTGCAAGCCCTAAGTATTCAGGTTGAAGTTTAGTGGGATATAAGTTTAGTACTGCACTAAAGTCAGGCTCCTCCTCAGCCAAATTAAGGAAAAATGTGGGAAAGCATGTAGTTTCAGCACAGCTAAAGGACCAATGGACAGGGGGCTTGGTTGGGGACTTCAACCTTGTGGACTTCACTTATGGACTAGTGGTTAGTGCACGTCATAGTTACCACTCGGAGCGTCTGCCCCTTGGTGATCATTGTGCATCATAGCTACTGGTTGGATGGTTAGCCTTTTCCATATAGAGATTTTAGAACTGAAAACAACAACCAAAAAAGTGAAGTCCATAAGGTTGAACTTCTAGCTCAACGTCACAGTTGAGATGGAAGTTAGTCTTATGTATTCTCATGATGCTTTTGAAGCCAGGAGCCTTTTTCCTAAGTCACTTTTGGGAGGCGGAACTTTGATGCATAGATTCTGACAAGTATCCTTAGCATTTTCTTTTTACCCAGCACAAAGCCCCGCTCCAATCAGCCTGGTCCTTTGCTGGGTTAGTTCATTCTACTACTAAAGGATCCCATTCTCTTTGCTCCTGGTTTACTCCTCTCTCTTTTCCTATTCATTTGGAAGGATTCATGTGCATCCTTCAAAATCCAGCTTAAGTCCCAAGTAACTCTCATAGTTTGGATGGTGTGAATCTTAACATTTAGCACATATTGTTCTCTGGTATTTAATACCTTTTGTCCCGCAGTTTGTTTGGGCTTTTTATTTTATGTCCTTTGTATTTCCACAGTCCAGAGGAAACAAATACGGTATTGATTTATTATTTTGCTCTGCAGCTCTTAACAATGGATAACATAACCTGTGTATTTTAATCCCAATACTACAGCCTTGACTGGGAGTTAGTCATGGGAGATTCGGATACCTGGTAACACCTATGTAAGATTGAGTATTTCTTTGTGTAAAAAGTATAAAGAAGATGTGCCCTGGCTGGGTAGCTTGGTTAGTTGAAATGTGGTCTCTCCTGTACATCAAAAGGTAGCAGGTTAAATTCACAGTCAGTGTGTGTATGGGAGGCAACTGATCAATGTTTCTCTCATCTCTCTCTCTCTCTCTCTCTCTCTCTCTCTCTCTCTCTCTCTCTTTCTATCTCTCTTTCTCTTTCTCTCTCTCTCTCTCTCATCTCTCTTCCCCTCTCTCAAATCAATAAAAAACATATCATTGGGAGAGAATTTTTAAAAAAAGTATAAACAAGATGTATGATCTTTGTTTATCTATATTATATGAGAGCTGGAATGCAGGATCTCTGCGTCCTCCTACATCTGTGAATGTGTCTAATCATAAGAAAGCCTATGAAACAATTCTTTGGAGACAATACAAAGCTCAGCCAGGATGATTAGATGATACTTGGAGGCGTGCTTATATTGATCAGTGACAGAAAAGGCCTGTTTGGGAAGGTGAAATCTAGAGATCAGGATGAACTTGGGAGACAGAACAAGTAATAGGAAGAAACTGGAACTTAGGAGGCAGAATAAGCGATAGGGAGAAACTTGAAGAGCAGGCCTGGGAGAAGTCAGCATTGGGAAAGGGGAGGACTCAACAGTAAGCAATGGGTGGGGACCTGGAAGGATATGCCTCATGCCATTGAGAAGTTCAGACAGCTGGTGGCAAATACCCACACAGAGGCTGGGCCTTGGGCAGAATTCTAATTGTGGAATGATATGGAGAAGGGGGAGGGAGTTGGGGATCATTTAGTGAAATGGGAAGGGCAAGGATATACATTGTGATCTCAAGTTCTTTATTAGACTCTATGGTCAGAGCCAGACCTGCAGCAGTTCTGAAGTGGTCAAGACAGAGCATTGTTAGTTTTGGGCTCCTTCCAAGTCCCTAGAGACCAGTCTAGATGGAGAAACTGATTAAGGCTGAGTCTCTAGTGTTTTAGTGATCTCAGTTCTGAAGGTCACAGGAGGCAGCGACAGGGAACCAAGCAGATAGTTATAATCTATTACCTGTCTAGAAAAGCAAAATAGGTTTGAATTTAGTACTCACATGCTTCTTTTAAGATGAATTAATATTTATACTCAGCAGACTTTGATGGAGCTACTGCTGATTGCACTAGAGATGGAATGTGCTCTGAGGGAAGTGGCCAGGTCAGATTATACAAATAAATTATTGTAAGGCTTTCCCTAAATTATAGATTTCTCTTCCCAGACATATTTTATCAGCTGATTCTGTCATAATCAAAATTTATCTTTTATTTTTTTCTTAAAATAAAAAACAACCCCCCACTATGTTATTCAGTTGATTTCTTCTGCAATATTCTTACCTTTAAAAAATGTTTTCCTATTGCCTTTTTCTATGGTGAAATGTGTCTCTTTTTTTACTCCAAAATAAAGAGATGTAATACTGTTCATCTTAAAGTTCATGGAAAATGTAATCATGTGTTTTAAATCACTTCCATTTTGTCTCCCATTCTTTGTTTCACCTTCTAGATTTTACTAAACTGTAAAACCTTTCTTAAAATTTCTTCAAAGGCAAAATGAATGTATACTTCTAGGCATGAATACTCATAAGTGAGCTGCATGCATCCATTATTTACCTTTCATTTATCATCATACATCATGTATATATTAACATATAATATATATGCTAATTAGTTGTAGGGCAGAGTTTTACCAGAGCAGTAGTGTGTGTGTGTGTGTGTGTGTGTGTGTGTGTGTGTGTGTGTGTGTGTAAAAGAGTGAGGGGGCTTTTTGCAAGAGCTTAATAAATATACAATAGATTGAGTTAAAAAAAAGACAGGGGCTGGAGGGAATCAGACTGAAAAATCAACCAGACTAGCAGAGCACTGATTGTTGAGGGTGTTGAACCAAAAAGGACATATCATTGGCCCAAAGAACTGCCAAGAAGAGCAGCATGGTCAAGAAGGAGATGAGCTCTAGAGTTCATCAGACAGGCCCTCATGTCTTTAAAAACCAGGACTCAAAGAGAAAGGTGACTTCTTTTTATAAGGACCTAGACATAGCTAATAAGCTAAACAACATAAACTCTTTGTTGTGTTGGTAGCTTTATTGTGCTGCCACATCCCAGAGAAGATTTACTCATGCAAACTAAAAGGTGCTCATACTGATTTTAAATACCTTGAGGGCAGAATGTGAATTTTCCAATCATTCCAATACTTATGACAATGAAAAATAGAACATTTTCTCTGGTAAAGCAACAGTTATAATAATCAGGTGGAGCCATAAGGCTGCTTACTTTCTGAGAATGTTTCTCTGAATCAATTACCACAGAACTATTATTTTATAGATATTTATATAATTATTAAATCTCATTAGTGGATCATTTAATTTTCAGCTCCTTGGGCAGGGGGGGTGGAGTATTTTGAAATTTATTCATACTGACACACTCAGAGAAAAGGCAAATCCATCTTCCTATGGAATTAATATTCCACAGGGTCAAACTAAGGATTTTGGTTTTGGATTCTGGCTTTCTATGTGTATTTGCTTGTTTTTAATAGCAGAAACAATCAACCATTACCATAAGCCTGGAATATTTTTTCAATTGCATTCATAACAGAAGTTTGAAGTTCAACTAACAATTATGCAATTGTCAAGACAAGTCTAAAGATTTTTTTAAAGACAAATATGGGTTTATATTATCTTACTCAGTGGGCAAGGCCCATGTTGAACAGTAGTAGCCATTTTGAGCAATTAGTTCCAGTCTCCAAATTTTTAGTTAATGATAGCTTTACTTTCCTTATTCCAAGTACATTAAGCACATAGATGACAGGTAGATGATAGATAGAGAGATGAATAGACAGATTGGTAAATGATGGAAAGGATACCCATCAAAGTGTATTTAAAATAACTCATATTTGAGAGAGACTATCTAATAGTGTATTTAATTTCTCTGAGATCATATATGCTCTGAGATACATACTTTGAGATCCCACATCACAGCTCTGTATCCTTTTGTAAAGTCATAAGAGAAAAAAGAAGGGCAACAGAAAAATTATTTGCTTCAATATTTCATGCTTTACAAAACCATATTTGAAAATAAAATTTACTTTGATTTTCAGGTTCTCGTACACAAAGACCTTATAGAAAAAACTTTAATTTAAGTTTAGCTTTGGTGAAAAAAGAAATATCCACAAAGCATTTGTCATATATTTGCTCTCCCCAGGCCCTTTATGTGCTCAGAACTCTTAGAAAGGAATTCCAAATCTGAGTAGAAAGCAATTTCCCTCAGGAAATCAGTACCATCAATTTTCCTTCAATCTTTGTATGATCTCTATTATATTGTGATTCCAACTTGCCACTTTTATGGTATAGTCACTCATATATGTCTTCTTAAATCCTTTCAGAAAGAGCTCATAAGCAACAGGAAAGTGAACACTGTGATCATCTAATCTTCTAATGTAGCACCTCGTACAAAGAGAGGTTCCGAGTAAATTAATAAATGATGCATAGCACATGGACTCTGTAGCCAGGTTGCACAAAGTGATAAATGTTCCTAATGTTCAAACTTGGTGAGTGTAGTGAATGTTTTGCCTGAATCTCTGTGGAGCAGGAGTCCCGGAAAAAAGGCATGGAAGGAAGTGGACAGTTTTGCATTTGAACATTGGTTTCTTTGGAAGTGTTCCCCCACTTTTTGTTTTTTATCTCACTAAGAGTAGCAGTTGACTCTAAGTGGCTGTAGGTCTCTATGCGGAAGTATGTTTTTATTTGTCTGTATAACATTGAACACATGAACCCCTTGGACAGATCAGTTACTGGGCCCAAGAGAAGGCAGGGCAGACTGCCCTAGACTTGCTACCACAGCAGGAGCAGACTGTTAAAGACGAGACTGTTTCTAAACCTGTTTTGATCAG
This sequence comes from Murina feae, assembly GCA_004026665.1. Taxonomy (NCBI): domain Eukaryota; kingdom Metazoa; phylum Chordata; class Mammalia; order Chiroptera; family Vespertilionidae; genus Murina; species Murina feae. The sequence goes on from PVJC01012894.1 coordinate 27,177, forward strand.
TCTCATGTATCACATAAACCCTGGGTATCAGCAGTTTATGATTACCAAGTAACTTTTTATTTAAAAAATACATAGTTTTTATGGTGTGATTTCTAGAGATTGCCCCCCACCCCGAGTGTCCCTAAGCTATTTCTAGGAAACATCCCTATGGTGTCCTCTCATGCATCTTTGGGATCAGGTCTCTCTGGTTATTCCTCTTTTCTTCCTCTTGCCACCGCAGCCATGGTTGACCTTTGTGACTTCGTTGCTTTGCTGAGCTAAGCCTCAACTCCATGCCTTCCAATTCCCCCCAGCCCAGCTGCCCATACAAGGGAGAATATCACAACACATTTTGAGGCAGACTGTTTCTTTGCAAATTCCTCTAAGGGCAACTGGCTTTACTGAACCTTGAAGACAAAGAAAATTTTGTAGAAGGTCACTCTTAGATGAGGCTACTCTTTTAGAGTCTAAACAAATATTACAATTCCTTACTAGGCCAGCTCCTTGACCAACTCCTGAAGTTCCATGTGGCAAAGGATAGCTCACCCCACTGCCATGAACACTGCCAGCAAGTTGTTGCCTTCATTTCCAGAACTAGTTAACATTTGGGCCCAGAGGGGCAATAAAGAAGTCTTTGCTTCCCAAATCTAAGCCCACTTACTTAAGCCTTTCCCAGGAGAGATTACAACGGGAAAAACCATACAGGTGAAATCCCACCTACCACATTTATGGGCTTGATTTGATCCTATGATTCTGACAAAATAGCTTTGATGGTAGAGAAATACATCACCTTTTAATCTGGTATATTCCATATGGAATAAGCACCAATGGTTACACTCAATTTGTAAGGCACCAAATTTCATCTAATTCCTGTCCCTGTATTTTCTCTGGTGTAACATGAAGAGAAGTTAAAGTGTATTTGGTTACTACTCCTATTATTAAAGGCTTCATTGCACATATATGCTGCAACCAAAACTGAACCATAACATATAGGCATAGATGGTGCACTTACAAATTAAGAATGGAAAAACCTTTCCAACTCTTAGGGGGCATATATTCACTTTACTGAGTAGAATACTTACATCTCAGCCTAAATCACTAGCTTAGGGAAAATTCAAAGAACTCCTGGCTTAGTCAGGAACACAGGGAACATGCCCCTAAATATGCTTAACTAAATGTTCACTTAAGATATTTTTCCAAAAGAAAGATAAACCCTAGTCTCCACCCTAGGAGAAAAAATTGCTTATCCTATATTCTATATAATAAAAAGCCTGTGGTCCTGACACTGTTATGCCATAACGACTGATCAGCAGGAAGGAGGCTGTGTGCATGGTAGGTGCGTGCAGGTGGGCGAGGACTTGATGCTGTGTTCCCACGGAGGGCGCTTGTTCGGACTGGACTGGACCAGGAGGTGCATGGGGAGTCCCAAGTGGTGCCGGCCCGCAGGCTGGGACTCAAAGGAGTTCTGTGTGACACAGGCAGGGTCCTGGGCCTCATGCATTTCGCATACTGGGTCACTAGTTACTTATAAAAATGATAGTTTTTAAATTTAAAAAAGGTAAGATCAAGTCTATTAAGGCATTGTCTCCTTTTATCTCCTAATACTCTATTGCAATATCATGAAAATATACAAATTTACCTCAATTTTACTTAGACTTACCCAGATTCTTAGTTTTATTTTAAAATTTAAAAGAACTGGCATTTCTTGTGTAACAAAAAGAACCCATGAAGTCATCTATATGGGGTACACATAGAAATGTGCAAGGTACTAAGTTGGGAGATGATAAAACATAAGCATTGCAATCAGATAGACCTGGCTTGAGTCTTTGCTCTACCTTATACTAATTTATGATCTTCAGAGAGTTATTTAATCTTCCTGAGTCTTATGTAAAACATAGATAATAATATAAATTACCTCATAAAACTTTTGGGGAAAATACATGAGATAATTCATATCAATTGTCTAGCTCGATGCAAATCTATTATTATTTTTTATCAATGATTTTATATTAAATTTTAACTTTCTAAATCATAAGAATGTCATTCATAATATTACCTTAATATTTATGTAGGATTTCTGTCACAGCCTTCTCATTTTTGCACTAGATTAATTGAAGGCTAATTTTTTGGAGTTATACAATCACCAGCAGTTATGTAATTACAGGAGATTGATGACTAAGCACAGATTCTAAGCCCTTCTCTCTCAGCAGGCTTGGAAAAAACTCTCTGATTTGATAAGAAAATACTTATCATACAAGAAAAGCCATGAAGAAAAAGAGTAGTGGAAAGCAAGATGTCTGGACCCTTCAGGGTGGTCTCACACAGTCCACAAGGAATTATGCGCTCTAAGACCCCAAAATCAATCATATTGGGAGCTTTTTGAGCTTGTGTCTCATTTGAGTACCTAAGAGACCTAACACTGGTAGATGAGCAGTGCGTGTTTAACAAATTTGATTGGGATGCTTGGGTTCATGTTCAGTAAATCTGTATTTGCTTCCCTCTGATTGTCTATACTGAACTTGAAGAATGAATGATACTTTTTGAAGAGGACAGGTATATTTTAAGCAATTACTCTGACATACAATATTTTACTGATACCCATGCCTAAGGTAAACAAAATGTAGGGAAGAAACTTGATTAAGGGACTTATCTTTATTGAGAATAACAACTTGTGACACTTTAATTTTAAAATAGGATCTTATGCTAACTTTTTCAGGGCCAATTCTTACTCAAACGATCATCTTTAAAAAGAGAGAGAGCACTCACACATACTTGACCTTGTTAATCCTGAGTTTAATTATAACTCATTTTTAGGGCCTGGAGTTTATTCACCCCAGCAAGAGCACAACTTCTGGGGTCTGGGAAGGAGGTGTGTGCTTTTTTGAACATTAACAATATCTTCCAAAAGCACATTTTGTTGAATTAGATTTGATTGAATTAGATGCATGTGAACTGGATTTACTTGAAATAATGGTATTAAAAATCATGAGGCTACAGGGTTGATTCCTGTCAAGGGCACATGCCAGGGTTGTGAGCTCAGTCCCCATAGGGGGTGTGCAGGAGGCAGCCAATCCATGATTCTCTCTCATCATTGATGTCTCTATCTCTCTCTCCCTTCCTCTCTGAAATTAATAAAAATACATATTTTTAAAAATCATGAGGCTAAAATGTTTAATGATGGTTCAGATTTTGACAATGTCACCAACCATAGCTTTTAAGCATTGGAATAGGTGGGCTCTGTATTAAATACAAGAACATTCTAGAAGTCCCTTGCCCTGAGATACGCTCTAAATTAGGAGTTAGCAAACATTCCATAAAGGGTCAGATAGTAAATATTTTAGATTTTTGTGGGTCACATAGTCTCTGTGGGAACTACTCAACTCTGCTGTTGTGGTCAAAGACAGCCCTAGACAGTACATAAGTCAATGGTGATAGCTGTGTTCCAATAAAACTTTATTTACAAAACAGGTTAAGGCTAGATTTGGCCCATGGAGAGTAGTTTAAGGACGTCTTCTCTAGATAAAGAGAATCCTTAACAACCAGAAGAATACCCTGCCAGGGCAGATTCTTAACATCAATGCCTGCTCTTCTTCAGAGCTGAGCTCCAGAACATCTCAGGGTGAACTGAAAGCAGGTTACATTATCCTGTAAAATGTTTTCCTCCTCTCACTCTTTATTTTTGCTTTATAAGTAGTTGATGCTAAGTCTAAAAATCAGAAAGTATAGTTGGACAAAAAGAAGAAAATAGAACATGCTTAATCTCATGCCTCGGAAAAGTATTTTGCTTCATGTCACATATTTACTATGTGAAGAAATAATGTGTTTGTAAATATATGGCTTAAATTATAAAAATTAAATTACATTATATATATATATTATGTACACACACAACACACACATGTGTTGTGGTAATCCATTTAGTAGACACATAATGATTTCATTAGTATCTAAGTCTCCTTACTTGAGCAAACATGTGGCAGTGGATTTTCCTGTATGTTCTATATTGTCAAGTATAAGTGAAGGACTGTGATCTCCACTTGTTATATTGAAATATAGAGATAAAAATTATTTAATATTTATTCTTATAATCATACGTGGTAATTTTAAAAATTAGTTCTTACCCAAGGACATGCATATTGATTTTAAAGAGGGGGAGGAGGGGAGAAAGAAACATTGATGTGTGAGATAAACATCAGTCTGTTGTTTCCCATATAAGCTCCAACAGGGGACCAACCCACAACCCTTCAGTGTAAGGGACAGCATTCCGACAACCTGAGCCACACCAGGCCAGGCCATAGGTGCTCACTTTAGTTAAGTAAACTTATAGCCTTCATGATATGTTATATTTTTAGATCATTTTCAAGTGTGTGAGTAAATTTTTAAAAATTGTATTAGAGCTTGTCTTGTTATCAAATAATTTCTGGGTATTGAAGTTACACTTTTGAAAACCATGACTAGTTGCTTTCAGTTCTTAATTATCTTTTAAAATGTCCAAAAAATTGGAAGAAGGTGCAAGAGTCCTTTTGGGAAAGGACTATATTGACTGTTTGGTGCAAATGTAAATCTTGACACACTCTTCTCTCTCTCCCTCTCTCTCTTTCCTTCTCTCCTTTAATACTTGTTTGGAGGAAGAGGTGATCCACTTTTTGAACTTGCCTAGTGTGAGGATTTCTTAAATCTTCTCAGAATCTAAATACAGAACACATCCTTAATGATATCTGTTTACAACTCAAGGGAAAGGAGATGCCTCAGCTGGAAGGATATGGGCGGAAAAAACCCTCCAGCAGCCTTCTTCATTTAATCACCATCAGCTTTCCTTCTAGAGGTTCCAAATTAACAGTGGGGAAACTTTTATTTTTTATTTTTTATTGAACAAGCAGCTGTTTCTTCCATGAGGCACATATGTTTCTTCACAAGCTCTATCCAAAGCACCTACAGTATAGCCGATGGCAATGTGGCACACATCCAATTCCTTACAAGACGTCCCTTCCCATTCCAAGGAGAGTATGTGGAAAATGAATGTGTGTCTGTATGTGCACATGTGTGTGTGTGTGTGTGTGTGTGTTGTAGAGACAGAGCAAGAGAACAGCAGCATTCTCTTTGGGCTGGAGGAGCATTGCTGATGATGCCAGCAAACCAGAGTAAGGATGAGCTGTCAGGGAGGCCTTAGGTCCAAACTGACTATGCCAAACTCCTGCTCGTAGCATATTTCACAGCAGGCTGTGACATGGTTGTGGCAGACACCGAGAACAGCTGCCTCTGCCTGGCACACAGGCAGCAGTCCAACCAGGTGGTTTTCTCAAGTTAAAAATAACAGTAATTACAAAAAAGAGCACCACTCAGAATTGACTGCTCTTCTTCAATCAGGCTCATTCAGAGGAACCCAAAGGTGAGGGGCAGGGTGAGAGGGAGAAATCTTCAGAGGTAAGAAAATAAAGAGGCTTTTGCTGTAATTGGGGGGAAATGGGAAATACCTGGGAGCCCAAATCAAACTGTCTAAGACATGTGCTAGAATTAATTTTCTAAGAAAGCATAGCTTTGTGACCATTATTAAAGTGCAGGCTGCTCTGGAGAAGGCACACGATGTCCATGAGAGGAAAAATCTTGCACTTCAGAACAAGTGACTGTTCTGCTAGTTCTTACAAGGACAGTAAGTAATCTAGAGCAAATATACATACAGTAAATGATTTAGAGCAAATATATATACAGTAAATACTCTAGAACAAATATCTATACGATAAATAGCTAGAGCAAATAAATATACAGTAAATAATCTAGAGAAAATGTTTCTATTATTATTCTTACAAGTTTGAAAATGAATCTGCCATTTCTAGCCATTCTATATGCACATTTGTTTACACATTAGCATGGAGGTGAAAGCATAAGCTCCTTTATTGTATATTGGCTAGAAATACAAGACTATTATTACCATCAAATACACTACTCAAAAAATGCTTACAAGTTGGATAGTTAATACATAGGAAATGGTGCCATCATGAAGTGTCCCATTAAAGGCATTGATTAGCTGTCATAAAGTCAGCTCAGAATGACATTCAGTGCCAATTCCATTGAAGCAATATGTCTCAGATACAATTTTATTAGCTAATCTTAAATTTAATCTGTTAGATAAATAGACTATTAGATAACCTGACTTAGTCCACCAGGAAAAACTGATAAATTAAATATGATCTAATGATAAAATTGAAAATAAAAGGTATAGTAATCTGGTTAGGTGGCACCAGTCTTTTCAAATGATGATGAAAAATGACTAAAATCTTTAGCTTTGTGATACATGGACAATATGGGATTACATGCAGCCTTGTGTCTCTGGGTGAGGAAGTCACCAGAGTAGCAGACAATGAAGCATGCAGCTTGGAAGAACTCGGCTGCGGGAGGGGCGACATATCTCTGTTTAGGTAATCTGAGTCCGTATCCTGCTATTGACCTATTCTCTTCACTTCACCTAATTCAATGGAAATTCTGTACATAACACAATGACAGGATGTCTCTGGAAAAGTTACAAAATGTCAGAGTTCAAAACACATTGTTCATAAACTCATGGTATCTTTGCATGTGGCCCACCAAATAAAAAATGTTTCAAGAATATCGAAGGAAATTCCTTACTTATCAAATTAAATAGCTTTTAGTTAAAAAGAAAAAAAGCAGACTTAGCTCTTTTGTAAATACAAGTTTTTAAACCTGGACATTATTAGGGAAAATGTTAATGAACTACCTACTGTGCTCAAATTTTATAGTATGTGTCAAAATCACCTGAAAGGAAAACATGAGATTTCTGGGTCATACCCCAGATTCAGTAGGTCAGAAGTAGGGCCCAGAATTTGTATTTCTAATAAGTTCCCAGATAACAACGATGCTGCTGGTCTGGGGACCACACTTTGAAAGCTACTGAATTGAAGTGTGATATATTACAACTTGCTTCAATAGCTCATTTTATATTGATTTATTGTGCAAACATTATTAAACATTTTCTGTGTGCTAGAACACAGCTAGTTTCTGGAGATAAAAAGTTGAATAAGTCAGCATTCCTCTCCAAGAGGTCATAGTCTATGTGATAAGCAGTCCCATGGAGAGGTGCCTGCTCTCCGGGAGCATTAAATTTGAGGCAGCAGCACTATATCTAATATTTGAAAGTTAAAAAGAAATCATGTATGGCAAAAATTTGTGCTACCCTTCCATATTGTAGAAATGTAATTGGGAGATGTTTTTCTAGCCCCTCTTATGTCTGGGCAGACCACTTGAATAGTTATCAACAAAATGTAGTAATTGCATTGTTACAATCAAAGATTGTAAGTAATGTGTATTTCTTCCTGGCCTAGACAGCTAAGTGTTAATACAACATTCCCACTTTAGCTTCTTTTCTCCATCTATCAGGTAGATGTTAATGTCTAGGGTGACTATGAGAGTTTGGCAGTGATAGAGCTAAAAGATGAGGAAGGCTGGATCCCTGAGTTACCACTTGGAAGAGAGTCATTAGACCACATACACACTGGATTGTTGGGCTACTGAGATTTGAGAATTTATCTGTTGGTATTACTTCAATGTTTAATGTAGGTATTTGATATTTATTTTTTATTTAAGCATGAGTGGAGGTTCAGGAGAAAGAGCAGATTAATATTAAGTAAATTGAAAGTAGTACATTTTTTCTACCTATCCAAATTGTAAGATAGATTAAGTTTTGTGATTTTATCACAAAAATTATGCCACCTACAATAATCCTAAAAGGTAGCAGTTCCATTAAAGATATGAGTTCCATTACATAGAAGAAGGAACAGAGATTTGGAGAGACTATGTAAGGTGCCTAGGTAATGGGTGGCAGAATCACTACCCTGGACACTAATTCCAGAATCCATATTCTTTCCCCTTTCCCATTCTATCTCTCACTAGCATTATCAATATGTCCAATTTCTCTGAAGTTGTCTTCCTACTGAGAATAAACTACTTTTCACTCAGCAGATTTATATATTTTTATCATCTCGTTTAAGAAAAGGAAACTTCACCAACATCAGACTCAATGGGCAAAAACTAAAACCATTCCCCCTAAGAACAGGAACAAGATAGGGATGTCCACTTTTACCACTCCTATTCAACATAGTACTGGAAGTGCTAGCTACAGCTATCAGACAAGGAGAAGAAATAAAAGGCATCCAAATTGGAAAAGAAGAAATAAAACTGTTATTATTCACAGATGACATGATATTGTACATAGAAAACCCTACAGACTCCATCAAACAACTACTAGAACCCATAGATGAATTTGGCAATGTAGCAGGATACAAAATTAACTCCCAGAAATCTATGGCTTCTTTATACAGCAATAATGAACCCACAACAATAGAAATTAAGAAAAGATCCCATTTATCATTGCAACAAAAAAATTAAGATATTTAGGAATAACTTTAGCCAAGTATCAAAACTGCCTAATACGGGCACAAGAACAGACATATAGACCAATGGAACAGAGCAGAGAACCCAGAAATCAGCCCAAGCCATTATACTCAATTAATATTTGACAAAGGAGGCAAGACCATACAAAAGAGTCAAGACAATCTCTTCAATAAATGGTGTTGAGAAAATTGGACAGATACATGCAAACAAATGAAATTAGACCACCAACTTACACCATACACAAAAATAAACTCAAAATGGATAAAGGACTTAAATGTAAGATGGGAAACCATAAAAATATTAGAGTAATCCAAAGGCAGCAAAATTTCAGACATATGCCGAAGCAATTTCTTCACTTATACAGCTCCTAGGGCATTGGAAACTAAAGAGAAAATAAACAAATGGGACTACATTAAAATAAAAAGCTTCTGTAAAAAGAAACCATCAGCAAAATAACAAGAAAGCCCACTGCATGGGAGAGCATATTTGCCAATGTTACCTCAGAGAAGAATCTAATCTCCAAAATTTATAGGGAACTCATACAACTTAACAACAAGAAGTTCAACAATCCAATAAAAAAAGTGGGCAAAGGACATAAATAGACAGTTTTTGAAAGAGGGCACAGAGAAAGCTGAGAGACATATGAAAACACGCTCAAAGTCACTAATCATCTGTGAGATGCAAACCAAAACAACAATGAGGAACCATCTCATACCTGTCCCGACAGCTATCATCAACAGATCAACAAAGGACAAGTGTTAGCGAGGATGAGGAGAAAAAGGAAGCTTCTTGCACTGCTGGTGGAAATGCAGACTGGTGCAGCCACTGTAGAAAACAATATGGCATTTTCTCAAAAAATTAAAAATGGAACTTCCATTTGACCTAGTAATCCTACTTATAGGAATATATCCCCCCAAAACAGAAACACCAATCAGAAAGGAAATATGCATCTCTATGTTCATAGCAACACAATTCACCATAGCTAAGATTTGGAAACAGCCTAAGTGCCCATCAGCAGATGAGTGGATTAAAAAATGGTGGTACATCTACACAATGGAATACTACGCTGCTATGAAAAAAGAAGGGATTCATTTGCAACAGCAGGGATAGAACTGGAGAGCATTATGCTAAGCGAAATAACCAGTCAGAGAAAGATAAATATCACATGATCACATTCATTTGTGGAATATAATGAACCATGTAAACTGAGGAACCAAAATAGAATCAGAGTCATAGAAGCATTGAACAGACTGTCCAACCTATGAGGGAAGGTGGGGGTTGAGAGGGTAAGAGATCAACCAAAGAACTTGTATGCATGCATATAAGCAAAACCAATGGACACAATAGCGGGGTGGAGGGTGAGTGCACATTCTGGGGGTTGGGGGAATCAGGAAGAGGTCAATGGAGGGGGGGAAAGGAGACTTATGTAATACTTTAAACAATGAAGAATTTAAATTAAAAAAAGAAAAGGAAACTTCTAAAATTTTTTGAAATCACTGGAGGACATATGTATAGAGCTAAAACTGTTAGAAGAGAGGGAGAGTTGAGACTGAAGCACAGACAGACTTTAAAGACTCTCACCAAGGTCACACTATTCCCGAAAGCAAGAAGGGCATATGTAGCATCCACCAACCTAACCCTACAGCAAGATATGCTCTGGCCAAAGTTCATGTAGTATATCACTAGACATAGGGCTAAAAAGGTAAAATTGCCCTGAAAAATTACTGTAATTAGTTAATCATAACCAACCGAGAATCACAACTATTTCTTCTATAGAAAGATGTTGCTGCCAAGTATAGCTAGTCATTGAGGACTCTCATTTGAAATAATATGCTTAATATTTTGATAGGTTCCATGTGGGCCTAGTTTTGTCTTATTAGTGCAGTTGTTCTCAATTTATGCTTAGCATGGCATGGGATTAACTTTTAAGAAAATATGACTCATGCTGAATATGATTCCTATTTTATGTTAACAATAGGTTTTAGCTGTTTTTATTTAATTAAAATAATTTTATATTTTATACTAGAGACCCAATGCATGAAATTCGTGCAGGAGTAGGCACTTGCAGCCCTGGTTGCCTCAGCCTTCATAGCCCTGGCTGCCTCATAATCCCATGGCCCTGCCCCCCCCCCCCCCACTGGTCATTCTGGAAGGTTGTCTGAAGTTCATTCCAGAAAATCATTTCACCATCCAGTCTAATTAGTATATTGGCTCTTTATTATATAGGATCACTTTATTTAATTAAAATATTTAATAAAATTTTTTCCAAAGTTCTCTTAAAAATCCTCATAAGAATTATTTTGTCTATTTTAATAAGCAGTTATTTGGAATATAAATAATTTAATTTTTCATGGAGTGGAGTATGACCTTCAAATTCCAACATTTTAGGCTTTCTCAGGAGCTAACAGTGAAGAGATATAATCATAATAAACCTGTCTCAAAAACCTCCTACATATGACCAAGTAGAAAATTATGCCCTGTATCATTTGCCCCATGAGAGAATAAAGGGACACATACAGATATCTCAAACTGAAGTCAGATACTTAGGGAAGATAGTTTTAGTTCCTTGGTCAGAGATTTAAACTTATTTTATTTGACCCTTACTTGACCCCCATTTTCAATTTTAAAATACCTATATTCCAAGGCATTGCTACTTGCAATGGACACAATGCTCTTGTGTCCCTCCTACTCCCAATTCATGTGCTTAAACCAATTTCCAAATGTGGGAGTATTTTGGAGATAAGCTTTGGCAAGACTGTTAGATGATGAGGAGAGAGCCTTCATGAATGGGATTCTCTCCTTTATTAAAAAAGGTCAGATACCTCACTTATTTATGGATAATAAAGACCATTACAAAATGATAAACATAAACACATACAGAGACAGAGCAGCCTTGAACAGACTATCATCCTACAGCTGGAAGGCTGGGGATGGTTGTGGGGGATTTGGGAGATCAACTGAAAGACTTGCATGCATGCATAGGAGAATAATCAGTGGACACGGGAAACTGGGGGTTAGGGAGGAGGGGGGGGAAGGGCAAGGGGAAAAAATGGAGATCTATCTATCATCTGTTGTAATACTTATCTATCACTTGTTGTAATACTTTAAGCAATGAAATAAAACAAAACAAAACAAAAAAAAACAACAAAAAACTGTGGTACATCTACACAGTGGAATACTATGCTGCTGTGAAAAAGAACTCTTACCATTTGCAACAGCATGGATGGACCTGGAGAGCATTATGCTGAGCGAAATAAGTCAGTCAAAGACAAATATCACGTGATCTCACTAATTTGTGGAATATAATGGACAACATAAACTGATCAACAAAAATAGAGACATAGA